>MU227385.1:506231-519742 GCA_018584345.1 Thuja plicata | reverse complement strand
CGTGACACTTATCGCGTTTGATGAAAAACCCGAGCGAGTGAGCGATGAGCTCGATTCCATTTAATCGCACACTCGCGGATTTAAAAGGTTAAATGATTAATCCACCGCGAGTGAGCGATAACTTTAATTAATTGCTCGTGCTTCCAATGTAAACGCATCGCGACTGAGCAATTAGTATGTTGATGAGATCGTCGCACACTCGCCAACTGAACTATTTAGCCATTCAAATTTTATCTTTAAAATTGTGCAACACCAAGGCATATTCTCTTTTAATTCTATGTTGAGAAATTAATGAACTGTGCTTATCGGATATTTCATGCTTTGATGTGACTCTGTATCCCAAGTGGATTAGGCATCAGTCATAGGTGATTCATAAAAAGTATGGTGAAACAAAATGAAAACATAAAACTGTCATATGCTTTGTTTGTCAGATAAATTATTGAAGTTTATCTATAATATCCATGTTTTCATCTACTGAGGAGGTTGTATAAAAGTTACTATAGAAAGTAGATGGAGTAAGGGTACACCCGCTAAATTTAATAGAGTTTGAAGTGTAGAAGGTCCATTGACCTTGTTATTGTTGGGATTTTCTTGTCCTTGTTTGTGGATGAAGTAGCGATTGATTTCATTGTGTTCCTTGACAGTCATAATAGAAATCAATGATCTTTTAGAATTAAGGGTAGCAAGAAAAAATTCCAACACTCCCGTTGGGCCTTTGGTTTCTAAAAGTTTGATTAGTTTTAGCATTAGGATTTGATTTGGTTTATTATTTTTATTAGGTTTATAATTAGGGATTGATTTGATTAGAGTTCAATTTGGTTTAATTTTTAACTAGGTTTAAAGTTATAGTTAGATTTGGTTTAGGCTTAGGATTCAATTTAGTTTAGTCTTGGGATTATGATTCTATTTGGTTTAGGGTTACTATTAAGTTTGTCTTTGTTTTTAGTTAGGTTCAAGGTTATGATTCAATTTAGTAACTTAGCATACAGTTAGAATTTAGTTTGTTTCAGCATTATAATTATATTTTTATTTGATTTTTTTCCTTTAAATTTTGTGTAGGGTTGGGGTTCTCTTTATTATGGAGTTCAATTTGGTTTAATATTAGGGATATGGTTCAATTTAGTTTAATGTTCAATTATATTTAGGGTTACAATTCAATTTGGTTGTGTTATCATTCTATATGGTTGTGTTATAGTCAGGGTTCAATTTTGTTTAGGATTTAGGTTTAATTTAGTTTAGATTAATGGTTAATTTGGTTTGGGATATAATTAGATTTAGGTTTAGTATTAAATTTAGTTTAGTGTTCAGTTTCAATTTCAATTTGCTTTAGCGAATGGATTCAATCTAGTGTAGGTTTAGGATTATATTTTATAAGGTTTAAATGATTAAGGTTAAATTTGGTTTACTGATAGAACTAGGGTTAGAGTTAGAGGTTAAAATAAGGTTTAGTGCTTAATTAGATTTAATTAGGGTTTTATTTTTGTTTGTTGTTAATGTTACACTATTTTGGTTTATGATTAGATTTCAATTTGGTTTAATGTTCAATTAACTTTAGGGTTTGGGTTTAACTTTGTTTAGTATAAGGGTTCAATTTTGTCTAGGATTGAGGTAATGGTTTAAGTTGATGTACTATTGAATTAGCTTTACAATCAGGCCTAAAATTTAGGTTGTTGTTTAGAGTTAGGGTTACAATCTATTTAAATTTAGGGTTAATGTTTAATTTAGTTTAGTGTTAGGTTTAGGACTATGTATAGAATGAGAGTTAGTTGTACAATTCAAAGTTGGTTTAAATGTTCAGTTAGACTAAGGTTTAAGGTTGAATTTTGTATTAGGATTAAGGATTGAGATGGTTTAGGGTTAGGGTCCAATGTGGTTTGAGTGTTAGGATTAGGGCATAATTTGGTTTAGGTTTATGGTTAATGTTCAATTTGGTTTAGTGTAACAATTAGGTTCAAGTTGGTGTACTATTGAATTAGCTTTACGATTAGGCCTAAAATTTGGGTCATTGTTTAGAGTTAGGGTTATAGTTCAATTAAATTTAGGGTTAATGTTTAATTTAGTTTAGTGTTAGGTTTAGGAATATGTATAGAATGAGAGTTAGTTGTAGAATTTAAATTTGGTTTAAATGTTCAATTAGACTAAGGGTTAAGGTTGAATTTGGTTTTAGGATTAAGGATCGAGATGGTTTAGGGTTAGGGTCCAATATGGTTTGAGTGTTAGGATTATGGTACAATTTGGTTTAGGTTTGTGGTTAATGTTCAATCTAGTTTAGTGTTACAATTAGGTTCATGTTGGTGTACTATTCAATTAGCTTTACGATAAGGGTTAAAATTTGGGTTGTTGTTTAAAGTTGGGGTTATAGTTAAATAAAATTTAGGGTTAAGGTTTAATTTAGTTTAGTATCAGGTTTAGGAATATGTATAGAATGAGAGTTAGTTGTATAATTAAAAGATGGTTTAAATATTCAGTTAGACTAAGGGTTAAGGTTGAATTTGGTTTTAGGATTAAGGATTGAGATAATTTAAGGTTAGGTTCCAATATGGTTTAAGTGTTAGGATTAGGGTACAATTTGGTTTAGGTTTATGGTTAATGTTCAATTTGGTTTAATTTTACGATTAGGTTCAAGTTGGTTTAGTATTTTTCTTAGGATTAATGACTTATTTAAGCTTAGGATGCAATTTGGGTTTTGGCTTAGTCTTAGGTATAGGGTTTAATTATATTTAGAGGTAGGGTTATAATTCAATTTGGGTTTTGATTTATGTTTTATTTAGTCCTAAGTTTAGGGTATAATTATATTTAGGATTAGGGTTATAGTTCAATTTATGTTTTGGTTTACTACGAGGGTTAGGGTTTCATTAAATTTAGGACTAAACTTGGTAAAATATTTAATTAGGTTCACAATTAAAGTGATCAATTTAATTTAATCTTAGGGTTAGGTTCAATTTGGTTGATTGTTTGATTATGTTGAAGATTGTGATACATTTTGGTTTAATTTTTTAAGGCTATGGTGAAATTTGGTCTAGGGATATGGTTCATTAATAATATTAGATATAAAAATAGAGTTAAGATTGGGATGTAAATACTAAAACTAATTTAGAAAGGGTTATGGTTCAATTTGGTTTAGTAGTTGGATTAGGGTTTAATTTTTTAAATGTTAATTTTATAGTTTAATTCATTTAGTGTTAGTTTTATAGTTTCATTTTGTTTAGTGTTCAATTAGATGTAGGCTCAGGGTTTAATTTACTTTAGTACTAGGTTCAATGGTAACTTAGGTTTACAATTTTGGTTTAAATTTTTTTGTTTTAAGCTTTTGGTATAATTTGGTTTAGGGTTAGTGTTAATTTTTTTTAATTGTTGGTTAAAGTTTAATAGGTTTATTGTTAGGTTGTAATTTTGATTAGTGTAAAGGTTAGGATTCTATTTGGTTTAGGTTTATTGTTAATATTATATGTGGTTTACTATTTTATTAGATTTGCAATGGTTAAATTTGAGTTGAGATTTAATAAGGGTTACAGTTCAATTTTGATTAGTGTTTTATAAAGGTTTTAGTTAAATTCATGTTTTGGTTGGGGATCATGGTTTGATTGTATGTCTTTCAACCAAAATGTGAAGAAGTGTAAGAGGAAATCACATCCTGGAGGAGGGTTTTAGATATATGACAATAAAAACTAATAACCCTTATTTATTTGGTATGATTTAGTTTACGTTAAGTATTTAATTTGTTTTAATGCTTAATTAGGTTTAGGTTCAAAGTTGGGTTCAATTTACTTTAGTGTTATAGTTAGGTTTTTGGCTCGTTTAGGATTTTCAGTTAATTTAGTTTAGGTTTTGAGTTTAATTTGGTTTGTGTCAGGGTTAGGGTTCAATTTGATTTATTTTGGGGGTTATGATTCTATTTGGTTTAATGTTATGATTAAATTTGGCTCAATGTTTACTTAGCTTTAGGGTTAGGGTTGAATTTTATTTAGTATTATAATTTGGCATTAATTTGATTCAAGGTTTTTCATGAATTAGTTACAAGGTTTAGGGTTCCATTTTTAATAGTGTTCATTTAGGTTTAAGGTTTGGATTAAAGTTGGCTTAGTTTTAGGGTTATGTTTTGTTTACATTCATGATTATGTTCAATTTAGTTTTAAGATTATGTTAAAAGGGTTAGGATCTAATCTGATTCTATCTCTACACCTCTCCTTACATATATGTCTTCCCCCTCTATCATTATCATTATATTTATCTCTCTAATATGGAAATTATCCCTACCTTCTTCACCGCTCTCTCCTTCTTTCTACTACTATTTCTCCAATTTCTCTACATCTCACTATTGAATGTCCCAACAAGCCACCATACTAAGAAGAGAATTGAAATATTAAATGCCATATCAGACATGAAATCACATTAAAAAATTTGAAAGCCCCCATCACGCCACTGATTGAATGAAAAAAAACATTGAGCCCACCACATTGTCCATTCATCTCAGCTAACTAGCGTGGACCCACCTTTCATCTAAATTTCCACCCATGTCATCACTTGATGACACATTGAAGGAGATATGAACTCTCACCGTGCCACCATGTGCCACATCATAATGAACTCTTGCGTACAAAGAAATAACTCGGTAACACATTAAGACCAAAGGAAGCTCTCAACACACCACCGTGTGCCAAATTGGATGACATGACACAAATTGATAATGCACAGAGACTAAGAAACATTACACCATGCCACTACACAAGAACCACAACCTCTTAACCAATAAATTACACACAAGCATTTATAAATAGGTTAAGGTGTCATGTGGGGCAAAAATACTTAGGCACAAGGACCTAGGAAATACATGGCCATAAGATATAAAAAATGAAATAATTGACTATAACACGAGCAACAGACAAAGGATGTAAACTTTAACGAAGGGGGTTGGTCAACCAACAAACGTTAACCCTTGAAATATAACACTTAAAGAGATTCAACTAGGCAAACAAGTCAACACAAGAATAGAAATTCACTCATATCATAACTGGCTCTATTATAAACACGTTGACGAATTCAGTTGAGAGATGGGGCTTAACTAAAAACATACATTCACAAGCAGAAAGTGAAGGAAAATGACATGGTTTACATATGCTTGTTTTACTAAAAGTGTGAACCAAAATGACCAATGCCACATATCAATGGTAATAGAGTCAATTATCAAATGAGCCCAACATTAATTTTGCATAATCTTCTAAATATTAGTGCCTTACACAAACATTCAAATGCATCTAACCATGCATCATTATTATAGAATCATTGCTATTTCTTTAAACTGTTATATCATATAAACATGAATTTAATATTTTCCTTGATTTAATACCTTGTACTAATCAACTGTAACAATGAAATAATACGCTCTACAATAATCATACATAATTACCATATTCATATAAGTGATTCAAGCAATGTTTAAATCTCTACTTTAGAGATCTCCAAAATTACTCACATAATTGCTAATACAGAGCAATAGAAAAATAAAAAAATCCTTAATTCAATATGCAAATGATATTTTAAATTAATTTCTTTATAAGTATTCATACATTTCATTTAATACAAGACTTTGTCATTTCTATTTCTACAAAAAGACCTATTACATAAACTATTCTCATTTTCCATGTACAAAGAATTTTTAGAACCTGTAAGATTGGCCCGGGCATTCCTTTTATAGACACAAGGAATATTTCAACAAGCTACATGCTATATCCCATATATTCTATTACCAACCGCCACTTGCTAGTTACAAATTACTATGAAAAGCAAAAAAAGGAATTTTAATAGTAATCGCTAACTTCAATATGCCTCGTCATTTATAATTATATTCAAACCATAGAATTGAGCCAATCTAAACTCTTCAATAGGCATAAAAATTTCACTCCCAATAAATCCACTACCTCAAAATATTAGAAGAAGAACTAGTATTGTATTTTCTATATCATATTATTTCAACATTATAATTAGAGTAAAGTGAAGTGACTCACTTTGCTGACATTTTCTCTACAAGAATTGGGAGTAAAGTTGCAGATTATTGGAGAGATAATAACTGGGTTAATCTTAATGATATTGATCCCCTGCTGAAAGTTTTTAATCTTGACCTGACCCCCTGGGAGATCAAAGCTAACGGTGATGACCAGCTGATTTGGTCCCCCAATCCCAGTAGTAGCTTCACGATGGCATCATCTTACTCCCTGTCTTCTTCCTATGATTCGGAGCCCTATTGGGCTAAGGTTTCGTCTCCTTCCCTTATCCCTAAAATTAAATTTTTCTTCTGGTTGTTTGCCCAGGACAAAATTCTTACCACTGAGAATCTTGCTAAAAGAGGCTAGATGATTCCTACTAGATATTATCTATGCCTGCAAGATGTTAAGTCTTCTACCCATCTGCTCCTACACTGTCATTTCACTAGGGAGGTCTGGAGGGTTGTGTTGCCAATAATGGAATATCAGCTTGGTGTTCCCTAACACTATTAAGGATTTCTTGTCCCAATGGTGTCCTCCCTTCTCTCACCATCTGGGAAAAATTATTTGGAATTATACTTCCCCCCATGTTATTTGGAGGATTTGGAAAGAAATAAATAATAGGATATTCAGAAATAATAACTCTACACCCTTGCAGATTGGATCTAAATCTATAAGAAGTATTGCTGAAAACATCAAAATGGCTTGTGAAATAAGACCTAAACTCATGGAAGGCATCTCTAATAAGGATGTTATTAAGCACTGGAACTTATCTTCTATTGCAAAGCCTATTTCCAGTAATCGTGAGGGAGCTGTTTGGAACTCTCCTCCTCCTGGCTGGCACAAAGTTAACTTCAATGGTTCGGCTAAAGGTAACCCTGACATTGCTGGATGTGGGTGCATTTTTAGAAATTCTCAAGGTATCTGTATGGCTTCTAATGCTATTCCTATTGGTTCCCAAACTAGCCACATTGTTGTGGCTATGGCTTCCCTCTACGCCTGTAAATTGGCTAAAATTCAGAATTGCTCCATATTATGGCTGGAAGGAGACTCCATGAATACTATTAATTGTATTAATGGTAATCATAATCCGTCATGGAATACGAGTCACATCATATCATAGATTAAAAAGCTCTTATTAGACTTCGATATGACACATGTCACTCATGCGTTTAGAGAATCGAACGTTGTGGCTGATAGCCTGACGAATGTGGGAGTGTATAGTGATGATCTTAGATGTTGGCAAGGAAACCAAGGCTTAAGTAATGAAGTCCTTAGCCTTATAAGGTATGACTAAATCCACCAAAATCTTGGATCAATCACTAATGATGATGATAAAAAAGGATAATTTGTGTAGTTGCCTTAAACAAGTGCCTCGCACACTCCAAGGTCAGTGAAGTAATAAATACAACTATGGGAATGGGGCTGTCAATTCCTTTAAAGTGACGATCACTGTCATAATTCACTTGCTCTACATTTCTTTCTACAATTTTGACATTTCTCCTGTGCTAAAATTTGAAGGTTGGTTTTCTGGTAAAATAGGTGGTAAACTAAAACGCGAAGAGCCTACGGTCTGTAAATGGAAGAAAGAGGTTAAAGTATGGGGAAAAATCAAGGAGGGTGGGGTCACTAATTACATGGAGAGACTTCATGGCCATGATAAAGACATCTCCAAAGAGTTTTCTGGTAGTTGGGGTAACGGTAATGTTACTATTTGCGGCAAGTCTTTCTGTGTTACAAAGAAGCTTATTTATGAGATTACAGGTTTAGATATGTCTGGCTTGAAATAATATAGAGGTAGGGTTATGGCCCAAAATGTGGCTAGAATGTACCCTAAGACTCTTTGGGAAAGAGGCCTTCTTATGAAATAATTTAGGGACTTTTTCCTTCGGTGCCATATGAAGCTCTTCTGGGCTAAACTTTTCAAAGCCCTTATGGAGTATTTTACACTTGAGGGTCGTTATACTAGGGCTTATAACTTCCATTTTATGCTCGTGATTCATTTTTACTACAAGAGGAAAATTTATTTCCCCTAACTCCTGCTTCAATCACTTGGTACTAGCATTATGGAAAATAGGAAGAGTGCTGAGAAGCTCATTCTTCACGATGGGCTTATTTTTCTCATTTATGAATATTCCAAATTTAAGCTCTAGGACTGTACCATGACCTCTGGTAAGATTAAGGAGAAGAAGGGTAAAAGACCCATAAAGAATGACAGTAACACTCCTAGAAAGAAGAAGAAGGGCAACTCCATGTAAGACTTGGCCGAAGCTGCTAAAATCCTCACGGAGGAGACTGGTATGGATACTGATAACAATACTAAAGTCAAGGAGGAAGCTGAAAATATTGACCTGGGTGAAGCGGCTAAATTCCTCTCTAAGGAGGTTGGTATGGAAATTGAAGATGACACTGATGCCCAGGAAGAGGATAATAGCGAGTCCTGTCAGGAAATGGGAAGTGACAAAGCCAACAATGCCAAATCTGAGGATATGGATACTGAAGGCCTTGAGGAAAACTATGCCCCTAAGGATACTAGAAATCAAGGTGAAGTGAGGGATATCTCCCTTGAGAAAACTACAAAAGAGACCCAATAACCAAGACTCACGCGGAGGTTACTATCTTTCCCCAGAATTCCCCTGTTCTGGTGAACTATGCTAACTCATTGTCTAGAGAGGGAATGAATTCTAGGGCTATCTCTGAGAAGACTGAGGTGAATAAAGAAGAGGGTAGTGACAAAGAGGTCAAAGGTAAAGAAGATTCTAGGGGTAGTCAGGAGAATCCGATGGAGAAGCGCCAAGAGACTACTAGGTTTATGCAGGTGGTTAAAGAGTGTGCTAAGATGGACTACCAGATGAATTCTTGGTTGTTTGAAGAAATAAAAGACATCAATGGTAAGTACACTGAGCTCAAGGACAAAGTGAATAAAATTTCTCAGTTGTTAGCTAATCCCACGCATACTGGCAGAAATGAAGTTGAGACCCAATCTGAAGATGAAGAAAAAAGGTTGATGGAGAAGTTTGAACTAAAGATAAATGTAGTGGTCAATTTCCGCTTGCAGACTACTTCCAATTGTATACAGAGTATAGAAGACACCCTCAGTAGAATTATTAAGAATAACTATGAGGGCATGAAGGTGACTAACAGTAATTTGAGGGCTTTTCTCTTTGTGCTAGAAGGGAACTCTACTCCCATTTTCATGGATGATGATGTTGTTAAAGACCCCAGCTCTGCTGGTCCTGGATCTCGTACTAGGGCTAGTGCTAAAAAGATGAAAGCTATTAACACAAAGGAAATCAAGGATCTCAGGAAGGCCATCCAACAATATGACATGCTGATGATTGACTCAACGAAGATTATGGAAAAAGAGGCCTAAGTGTGTTGTTCCTCGTGTTCGTGTGTTTTTTGTCTGTTTAGCTTCTTTTTGATGGTTGGTTGTACTAGGGGGCTATTATTGTCTCCTTTTTCCCGCAGCTAATCCTTTTTGCTACAATGTTCTATTTTGTTGTGTTGTTTACTACCTATCTTTCTTTCTAAATGTACAGGGTTATGGTTCCCTTCAAAAACTGCTTTAACCTCAATCGAAAACATTATAATTAGAGTTTTATATATAGAAATATTTGAAGAGGTCATTCCTAACATAAAAATTCTAATTTATCACCATAAATTATATGAAATCACTACTATTTTACCCAAATCACCACAATGCATCTAAAAGGATTTAATATCTTCCTTGAAGAAGGCCCCCTTCCATGGGACCCTAGCCTAAGTAGTTATCTTACTAATCACAAAGGTTCATTTCTTTATCAACCTAGGGACGTGAACTTGAAATGGGTCAACATTGTATGTGCACTAGGCGTTACTAGTAGTCATACTAACATAGAGCTAGAAAGGAAATAAGACTGAAGGAAAATTCTTGAAAAGAAATAGAATGAGTACTAAACATGAATCAAGAACTAAACATGACTAAAATAGATAAAATAAATGCAGTTCTTAAAGAAAATAAACAAGAAGGTACCTTGTTCTGCCTTGGTTGCAGGAATAGTCACATAACAAAGTTACAATGACTATAGGAATAGTCACAGAACAAGGTTCTCACCATACCTTATAGTTTCTGATTGAGAATGCAAATAATTTACCATGAAATAAAAAAAAACAAAGTAAAATGATTTCAGATTTATGAATAAATTCGCTCTCCAAAAAATATTCTAACGTGACTTAGACTAATGCTTAACCTATAGGGCAACATAGTCTAAAAACTATAAGACACATCCAACTTTATGTTTAACTTCTCATAGAGACACAAGATTAAGATTACTGAATATTCCTAATATATATGTAATCCCACATAACCAATATTATCATTAGATTTATACATACATGCAATTCTCACATTTATCAATCAATCGTATTTAATCCTTTCCTTTAAAGAAAGCATGAGAATGATAAACTCACATCTACATGACAAAAGGATGAATAAGAAAATACTTTATATTCTATTCATATTATAATTTTAATACAACATAAAGACAATTAAACTATTCATATGTATTTGTAAAATAGTGAATCCATTATACTATATTATCCAACATGTGTGATAATATCAACTTGTAAAACCCTAAGACTTAACACTATTTCTATTATGCTCTCTATGAATACAAAATTTGGGAACCTTCAACAAACAATCCTGAAATTCCTTATATAACTTGTGGGATGCAACAAGATTCAACTCATTTCTTGGAATAAAATCAAATCAAAGATTATATTCCCAACCCATCTCAACAAAGTAGACAAGCTTGCGAGACATTCAAACTTTTATTCGTTGGAACAAAATCTCAACTGCCATAAACACAACAAAAAAATAGTTAAACCAAATAGTGATATGCCCATTGCAAGCTCTAAGCAAAGCTAACAATAAAAATAGATAGAACAAAACAAGGGCACTGAAATTAGCCTATCACCTTCAAGTTGGTTACCAGTTTCATTCCTAACACCATGGAACATCTGTGGCATAATTGATCCTAGAAAGATGTCCATGTAGCTAATTGCTTAATCTCCCTGAAGTTTTTTAGTAGTCCTTTCATCACACAATGAGATCAACAAAACAAAGAAGAAAAAAGGAGAGGCTAAGCCTTGTAATTGAGTAACTTGTTTTCTCTTTCCCTTGGTAAAACAACTCCATCTATTCACTTCTTTCTCTCGTGACCAATTGAAATATTTCAAACTATCCATCTGTGAGACAGATTCTACCCACTTGACATTTATAATAGCACGAGAGTCTAGATGATGAACTTGGTAAAACTAGTCTCAAACTTAATCATCACATCCAAAGTATCATTGAAATTAGGTGTATCAATATCACTACCATAAAAAATTATGGTCTCCACACTTGGGCAAATGAGATCAAAATTAGATTTCAGCCCCTCTACTTCTTTCACGTTCTTGTCTTTATCTAAAATGTGTGGAACGAGAGGATGGTCAAGACCTACCAAGGATTTTAATTTGGTATTGATTAATTGTTTCTTCCCCTTGAATAATGGAAATAAAGAAACTACCAAATTGATCATTTCTTTAATGTCCTCAATAATAGGAGGCAAATCATTCCTGTATCTTGTTGCAACATCCAATTGGATAATAAGAACTGACCTTGCTGACCATTGAGTGAAAAAAGGCTCCAAGTAGGAAATAAAATCATCACATTTTCCTCTTAGATTGATCTAAAGAAGAGTAGGAACCATGAACAACATCAAACTTAGATGTGACCTTGTCAACCCTATGTTGAAGAACCTACACAAGAACAGTGACACTCTTTTTCTGCACTTCCTCTTCTAAATATTCAATCCCACTAGCATAATCCTCCAACCTATTATGTACATCTTGAGACACAACTGCCTCACACGCAACTAGTTGTTCATTTGTAGGCTCTGTATATGGGAGTAGACAAAACCTTGAAATATACATCTATAATATTTCTTTCAATTATGCATTCTTAATTAGTACATCCTCATACTTCTTAGACATGGCCACCAAGCCAATATACATCTCCTTATTCCTCTTATCTCTGTCCTCTTCAATTGTCTTATTAATCATTGCAACATGGGAAAACATTTCTACAATATCCATAGAAGAAGTGTATTGAACAATCTTAATGATGACATCACCTCACCTTTCTTCACCAATACTTATAACATGGGGCTTGTGTGTAGTAGGGGCCAATGCTAAAATAGCTAGGGTTTTTTATTTAGGGTTGAAACCAGACCGTATTAAGAAATAACCATACTCATGCTCAAAGGAAAACATAGGGTCTGTCTGATTCCTAATTTGATTAATGATAAATGTGGAGTGCAGATCCCACCCTTGAAGAAATAACATACCACTATCCATGACAAGTTTCTTGGCCTATTCAATAGCACATTGTACTAAATCAAGATCATATTGTTGCAAAGTGGCAAGTGCAACCTATTGTCAATCCAAGCTAGAAGCTTCTCCCCGTTGATCCATCAACCTCCCTACCTCTCTTCCTTTCAACTTCATTAAGAAATTTTTTAACTCAACTCTATGTATGAAATCCTCACCTCTAAGAATTGTTAAGCAAAAACCTCCATATCATCTATTAATTTTCCCAATGGTTGATCTTTGTATAATTCCAAACCATCACCAAGACCTTACCTAAGCTTCTCCCTAAGCCTCCTTGTTATTTGATCAACTTCATGACGATTCCTATTAGCCACATCATTATAGGTATACTACTCAATTTCAAGCCTATACCTTGCCCTTTTAGGAGGGGGTTTCTTAGCAGAAGAAGAAGAGTCATAACCATCTTCTAAACTTGAAACTGTATGCCTCTCTCTCCGGTTCCCATAGCTTTCCAAAGGCGAGGGTTAGTAGCAAAGGTTCACAAATGAATGCAAATCAAGTATACAATGACTACTAAACGAATAACATAAATGTGAGCAATAAAATATACAAGCAAGAGAAAGGAAGACAAATAAATGCAAACCCCATGATGCTTGAAGCTTCTATTGTCTCTCTCTACTCCTTTCGAAATGTTGTTCTTGATGCTCAATATTGGCGGGGCAACGTCTATGACTTGAGAAGTGTCGAGAATTTGATAATTGAAATGTGTGTGTGTGATTGCAAGATGGCTTGAATGCTAGAACCAAACTGATGGAGTAATGGCGCACGAGAGCTTGAAATCCTGGATCCTTCAAATAGTTATGAAGGGTTTATTATATAGGAATTGGTGATGAAATGAACGGTTGAGATCAATCCCAGAGATGGGGAGATGAACGGTTGAGATCAAAAGGAACAGGAGAGGTCCTCAGTAAAATCCACCTCTTTATTTGGTAAAGAGGAGATAGGGTTTGGAGCTATTTATGAGTTACCTTTTTGAACTGAAGAGGTGTGTGAAGTTACCCATGTGGACTGGAGAGATGGGTGGAGTAACCCATGCGATGTAATTGGAGTTATCTCTTTGAAGATAAATGAGTATTTAATTCATTTATTTATTAATTGTTTTCAACATGTGAGATA
>MU227385.1:473677-487645 GCA_018584345.1 Thuja plicata | reverse complement strand
GATTTGGGAAATGAATTTAGAAGAAAATAGATGATTAATTAATGATTAAAAAACCATTAATTAATAGATGAAAATTAGTGTTTTTAATGTAAAGTCGCAAGCCTGTCCATTTTAGGGTGTCTACAGAAACTATAATTTCTCTTTGTTGTTTTTGAGGTGGAAGAGCTAGAGTTTGATCAACCAGAGCATCATAATTTTCCATCATCTCCCCAATTCTTAGAAGAGGAGGTAAACCAGGGTAAAATCAAGGGAAAACATTATTTACCTCAATCAACCTTGTGTCACACATCATTAGATTCCTGCATTTTTCCCTATTTTCCAAAACATCCTTCTTGAAGTAAAAATTTCTCTCTACATATTCATCATCCAAAGGTTCATGAGGGGGAACATTGACCCAAGTAATAATCTGTACAAAGGCCCCCCCGATAAAACCCTATGTATCGCAGAAGTTGGGAGGAGCAGTCTCCAACGTGAATTGCTTCAAGAATGTGTTGAGCTCTTCAAATACCTTCATGCCAATGGAGAATTCTAAAACTTTAATCAATCTGGGATCAAGAGTACCCCTTCTCTTATTTTTCAAGTATTCCCTTTGAACTAATAATAATTTCTAGAAAAACTCAATAACAACAACTCTGTTAGGTACAAAAATCAACAATATATGAGGAGCCTGCGGGCAACCATAAACTCTAAACACAGTGAAGTCATCAAATAAATAAAAATCACCCCAGTTGTGATCAAAGGGTCCATTAGAAACCTCTTTAGTTGACACTAACAACTTTCTCACCTTAAGACTTTGCCTATTTTTATCCTTCTCCAAAAGGTTCATGATGGGGGAAACAATCCAAATATGAAAATATATAAAACTGGGGGCTAGGTGGCTCATATCCCACACTCTTGTCCAACACTACACAAACATCCTCTCTCCAGATTGGTAAATGATCATCAACTACAACCTTTTATCTATATTATCAACATTGAAATATAAAATCAAATGACACAATAAAGAGTAATGTTTGAAATCAATCACTCTAAAGTTCTGTTGGATAGAAACCAAGCCTTCATGTAAGGCACTCACAAAGTATGCTAAAAATTCATAGTCCACATTAACATCTATGTTTTGGATTTCCATCATGATGCATACTATATCAATTGGAACCTTATCCTCCCCTCCAAATCCCAAAACCTTTCAAAAGCCCTGAACTATGTACATAAAATAATGCTGGAAATATTTAAGGTCAAAAAGCTCCTCTAAATTATCAAGGATTGGTATAGTATTTTTATCAGTCCCATGTGCATGAACCTAGGCACCACCTTTCTTCTTAAAACCCACCTATGGGCTACATAATTCCTCTTTTCTCTCTCAAAGTAAATTTCAGTATAATTAGCACTGACGATCCCAAAAGCCTCAGTTAAACTCCTTCTATCAATTGTTAATAGGGCTCTATGGTTTTCCCTTCTAATAACCTTGGTTTATGGGAAATATCTATGGGATAAATACCTAAGGAATTCTACATCAATAAAGACATCTGACACTATTAACTTGGCCAAATTCAAATCCTAGGGATTTGACATGGGAAAACCCTTAATTATGTTATTGAAAAAGTAATAAAACAAATCCCATATTGAGGCAAAAATGATTGGATTCCTGCACCTAAAATAATCATCCCTCCATGTTCATTTGTATATAGAGTGTTGGTAGTCCCAGGTAAAAATTCAACAAAATCTTACCAATAAGACCTAGTTTGCCTTTTTTTAAGAAAAACAAACCTGGAAGTAGACATAGATACATTCTCTTCACTCATTTCTCCTAAATCCAATTTGACAATTAAAAATAAAAATAAAAACCCCACTGAAAAGATTTCTTGAGAACAAAGAGAAAATACACTTACACGTGTTAGAATAATATGCATATATATGTTGTCATTGATGTCAACATATTTCTATGTTTGAGATAGTGTTGTTGTGGCATTCAGTGAAGTTGTTTGGTTTGGTATAGACAATGTGTCGAATATCAATGTATGTGCATGTGCATGTTGTGTTGAGGGATGTTTTTAGATGATTTAGTTCAACTTTCAAAGGTCCACATGATTATTTGAGCAAGTTATGGGTTTCTATGTTGAGAATGGTATTTTGGATGTTCATAGGTGACAGTGTGACAATATTTGGATCAGTGGTGATTTTCATATCAATTATTTTGTATGTGGATCTTTGTAGCATGTTTGGGACATTGATGTGTGTCCTCAGCTCAATTGTTTCATTATTTGGAGTTATGTAGTCTATTTTGTTGATTGACACAGGTTACTGATGGTGTTCAGAGGTTTGGTATGATGATGTTGATGATTCCAGTGATTTGAGTTAATGTGGATGTTCCTGAGGTAATTCATGATGCTTGTGGATGTTTCTAGATCATTCTCATATTGTGTTGCGAATTCACATTGATCGAGGTGATTGCATTTGGTGATTTTTGTTTGGCAAGTTCATGTTCTACATGTTCTTGGCCGACTTGGTTGTGTAACATGTTGTGGATATTCATGGAATGATTATTGGATGCTTAGCATGTTTGAAGATGATGATTTTGGTTCATGTTATATCTTAGCCAACATACATTAGTTTTCATTCAATATTGTAATTGAGAAAGGTTGTATCTTTAATATTTAGGTCCTTGGCCTACCTTGTGAGAATTAGTTGATGAGATGTATAAATGTAATTGTATTCATTTGTGGATCGGATGCCAGAGTGTGCAAAGTGTGGAAGAGTACAAATATGTGTGAATATTGATCTAGTGTGGATAATAAAGTTGTAATTCAATGTAACTGTCCCAGGCGTGTTCAAGATGATATTATTCAGTTCATGGTCTGTGGATTGTTGTCCATGTATTTGTAAGGCAATAAGCCTTCCTAGGGAAAGAAGCCTTTTTGTATTTGAGAAATAAGCTCTAGGTAGTGTGCCTAAATGCATGTACATTCCGATTTTAATACTCCTTATAGGGTATAGTTCTTTTAATATAGTACATCATCTTGTGGGTTCATCCCCACCGCGGTTTTTCTCTTGATTGAGTTTCCAAGATAAAAATATTGGCGTTGTTTATTTTTTGTAGTTTCAGACATAACTGGTTCACCCCCTAGTTGCTACCACATTTCCATCAATTGGTATTAGAGCTAGTTCCTCTTTGGTAATCTTAACCGCTTCAGATGATTTGAGATGGCAGTCTTTAAGAAGGATAGTCCAAGATTTGATGGTACTAACTACACTCTTTGGAAAGGACACATGGAAACACATTTGATATGCATTGATGAAGGCTATTGGGAGATTACCGAGACACAATATGTTCCTTCTACAAATTTTTCTACTGCTACTCTTGATGAGAAGAAGAGAGCTGAATATAACATTAGACCTAAGAAAACATTTCTAAGTACTTTGACTGATACTGAGATGACAAATGTTATGGAATTAAAGACTTATAATGAGATTTGGAACAAGTTGGAAAAATTGTATGAAGGTGATGCTTTCATGAAGCTTTCAAAGTTGTAGAGCCTAAAATAAAAGTATGAGACATTGAGGATGAGAGAATATGAGAACATTACTACTTACATGCAGAAGGTGAATGAGCTTGTGTGCAATATCAAATGTGCTGGTGGACAGTTGGATGAACAAGAGATTGTTGCTAAATTACTTAGATCCTTACCTCCTTACTACAAACACAAGGTTTTTGTTATTGAGGATATCATAACTATGACAAATGTGATAAGAGAAACGTTAATTGGTAAACTTTCAATCTTTTAGATGAGTGAATTTGGTAATGCCCTTCCTAAAGTTGAATGTTTCCTCTTAAATGTTTTTCTTGTAAAGAGATTGGTCATTTTTCTTTAAGATGCCAGGAAAGAGAACCTAAGCATAAACCTAAAAATTTCCAACCTAGATATTAGAAGAAATGTTACTATGTTGTTGATGAAGGTAACAGATGATGAGTTTGATGAAGGTGGTTGAAAATATGATGAATGGGTATTTATTCTCACCAAGAAAGAAGATTATCCTAATTCTACAAGTTGCATGAATGTGGAAAAAGATTTGGACAGACAGGTTGAAAATAAATATTAATGAGTGATTGACAACGACTATTTACATCATATGAATGGAGATAAGAGTGAGTCTGTGATCTTGGAAAGGTGTTATAGTGGTGTTGTAAGATTCGGTGATGAAACCCCTTTTCTGATTCATGTTAGAGGATTAATTACTCTTGATGGTAAGAAAAATATTGATGATTTATTATATGTTGAAGGTCTTAAGCATAATCTTTTGAGTGTTGGATAATTAGTTGATAAGGGTTATGATCTACAATTCAAGAATGGAAAATGTAGAATATTGGGAAGTTTCGAAATTGAGATTGCATCAGGCACAAAAACTAAAGGTAATGTCTTTCATTTGAATAGTGCTGAGAATAGATGTATGATTACTCAATTTGATGAAATTTATTTATGACATAAGAGGTTGTGTCATGTGAATTTCGATAACATTGTCAAGGTACTCAAGTTGTGAGAGATCTTCCTAAGCTGTTGAAACCTATTGTTGTTATGTGTAAGGAATTTCATATGGGTAAGAAAACTAGATCTAATTTCGAAAGAAAAAATAATTCTTCTATAGGATTGTTAGATCTTGTGCATGATGATTTATGTGGTCCATGTAGAACTAGAAGTTTTCAAGGTGACATATATTTCATGTTGTTCATTGATGATTATTCAAGGATGTCATGGGTTACTTTCTTGAGGGGGAAATATGAGGCCCTAGACAAATTCAATATTTTCAAGGCTCTAGTTGATTGAAGCTGAAGCGTTTGAGATCTGACAGAGGTGGTGAATTCACATCTAGTGTGTTTAATTCATTTTGTGAAGAGCATGGGATAAAGAGACAAATGTATGCTCTGTGGACCCCATAGAAAAATGTTGTGGTGGAGAGAAAGAACAAATCCATTTTAGACACTGCAAGGACAATGATAGTTGAAGGAAATGTTCTACATATTTATTGGAGAGAAGATGTGAGTACTGAAATTTACACATTGAATTGAGTGCAAATAAATGGTAATACTATTAAGACTCCTTGTGAAATTTGGTATGGAAATGTTCCTACTTTGAGATATTTCAATTTTTTTTGAAGTTAATGCTATATCAAAAGAGATGAAGATTTAGGAAAGTTTGATGCTAGATGTGATAAAGGTATTTTTCTTGGTTATTCAAAAAAATCAAGACATAAAAATGTTACAATAAGAGATTGAGAAAGATAGCTAAGATTACTAATGTCAGGGTGGATGAATGCAACCAGATTGATTTACATTGACTAATCAGAGCAATATGGTTTGTTAGTTGAAGAAATATTTGTATGGATTGAAGCAAGCCCCTAGAGCTGGTATGTGAGATTGGATAAGTATCTACTAAATCTTGGATTTAACAAAGGTATTTTTGATAGTAATTTGTATTTCAAGATTTATCATGATAATATTTTGACTGATGAAGTTTTTGTTGATGGCATTATCTTTGGAGGCAATGACAAGTTGAGAAAAGATTTTTTGAGTGAATTGAAAAATAAATTTGAGATATTTATGATTTGAGAGATGAAATTATTTCTTGGTTTGCAAATCACACAGTCAAAAAATGGAATATTTATATCTCAATCCAAGTATGTGAAAGAGTTGTTGAAGAAATTTGGTATGGAAGATTCAAAACTAGTTGGTACTTCTATGTTGATTGGATGCAAGTTGACAAAGGATGATGATTCTCCTAAGGTAAATCATACCGAATACATATCTATGATTGGTGGATTACTTTATTTAACTTAAACCAAACCTGATATGAGTGTTGTATGTATTGTTGCTAGATTTCAAGCAGATATGAAGGAATCTCATGTTGTTGTTAATAAAATATTCAGATATTTGAAAGGAACAATTGATTATGGTGTATGGTATCCTAAATATGATGATATAACCTTGAGTTAATGATTTCAATTAGGAAAGTAATGTGGATGAAAGAAAGAGTAATAGTGGTGGTGCATTTTTCTTGGGTAAGAGATTGGTTTCATGGCTGAGCAAAAAAATATTGTATTTCACAATCTACTGCAGAGATAGAATACATTGCTGCTACAATCAATGGTACTCAAGTGGTATGGATGAAATAGATGTTGAAATACATTAAGGTAGAGTATGATGAGCCTATTTATATCTACTATGATAGTTCAAGTGTTATTAACATTTCTAAGAATCCAGTGCTTCATTCAAAGAAAAAGCATATATCTATCAAGTTTTTCTTTTTGAGAGAGAAGGTTAATGGGAAGAAGTCAAATTAGAGTATATGCCTACATAGGAACAAATAGAAGATATTTTCACAAATCCTTTGCCTAAAGACTCTTTTGAGTATCTCAAAGGTAAGTTAGGGGTTCTTTCCCCTCTTGATTAGACCTAAGGTGCATATTTTGCATCAGTCCAGTAGAATTAATAAATATATCTTGTGATCTGGATTGGTGTTTGGTGGCTTCTACTTATGGGGAGTAATTAGTCTTGAGTTTTGTGAGTTAGATGTTTAGATTTGTTTAGATTTTTGGCCTCTATGGTTAAGTGCATATATGTTCTTTTATCATCAATGTAAAAGGGGAGAGATAGTCACGTGAAAAAAAGAGTGGGGGAAGAATTGAGTAAGGAGAGATTCAGCTAAGGGGGAGAGATTCAGTATGAGAGGAATTGTAGACAAACTCTAAAAGATATGTTGGATATTGTTGGTAGTGTTATTGATTTGATTTAGTTGTGCATTGATTATTTTTCACATCATACGTTTCCAACAATGCCAAAGGGGCAGATTGTTGGAATAATATGCATATATGTGTTGTCTTTGATGGCAACATATTTCTCTATTTGAGACACTATTCCTGTGATGTTTAATGAATTTGTTTGGTTTATTAAATACAATATTGTGTTGAGGATTAGTGTATGTGGATATGTGTAGTGTGTTGAGGGATGTTTTTAGTTTCTTTAGTTCAACTTTTAGAGGTTCGTAGGATTATTTGAGCATGTTATGGGTTTATGTGTTGAGACTGGTATTTTGAATGTTTAGAGGTGACAAGGTGATAGTATTTAGATTGGTGGTGCTTTCCATAGAAATATTTTTGTATATGGATGTGTGTAGCATGTTTGATACATTGACGTGTGACCTAAACTCAATTGGTTCATGATTTGGAGGACTAAAAGCTATTTTCTTGATTGACAGAGGTTACTAATCATGTTAAGAGGTTTTATATGATGATGTTGATGATTCTACTTATTTGAGTTAATGTAGATGTTATTGAGGTAATTAATGATGCTTGTGAATGTTTCTAGATCATGATCCTATTGTGTTGCTAGTTTTCATTTATCGAGGTGATCACATTTGGTAGTTTTTTGGTTGATGAGTTTGTCATCTTCATGTTCTTGGCCGACTTGGTGGTGTAATGTGTTGTGGATGTTCATGACATGATTATTGGATGCTTAGCATCTTCGAGGATGATGATTTTGGACCATGTTATGTCTTAGTCGACATACATTGGTTCACATTCAATATTGTATTTGAGAAAGGTTATATCTTTAATATTTAGGTCCTTGGCCAACCTTGTGAGAATTAGCTGACAAGATGTATAAATATAATTTTATTCATTTGTGGATTGGATGCCAGTGTGGAAGAGTATAGAGATGTAAAAATATTTATATAGTATGGAAAATAAAGTTTTACTTCAATGGAATTGACCCAGGCATGTTGAAGATGCTATTATTCAGTTCATGTGATTTGTAGATTTTTGTCCATTTATTTGTAAGGTAGTGATCCTTCCCAGGACAGGAAGCCTATCTGTATTTGAGAAATAATATTTAGGCAATGTTCTTGAATGCATGTGCATTCCCATTGTAATACTCCTAACATGGTATAGTACTTTTAACATAGTATATCATCTCGTGGGTTCATCCCCACCATGGTTTTTCCCTTGATCGCGTTTCCATGATAAAAATCTTTGTGTTGTGTGTTCTTGATATGTTGTGGATTTTAGCTTCATTATTTATTTATTAGATCTAAATATAAGGTTAACATTTGGTTTAATTTGGAGAGTTTCATACACAACTGATTTACGCCCCCCCTCTTAGTTGTGTGCTTCCATATTTCCATCAACATGAAAATCACCCCCAATAACATTAGACACTTGCTTTATAATTTTGTTGGTGTACCTCAAAATATTGAATGAACAATGACAACTACTTTTATGTGGAATGAGAAACACAATCTCAAAATTTTCATCGAATTCTCAAAATTAACTCATCCATCACTTTGAAAGTAACGTCACATGGTTAAACTATAAAATGATTAGCCGCACTATAATCCTTCAAATATTTGAATCTCATTCGTCGATCTCCATCTTGGTCGATGAGCATGGCGAGTCATACAACTTCAACTAATATACATCTTGACAACACACTATTACATCAGCTCCATATGGAAATTGCCCACTAGTCGTAACCCATACAACTGCACATGCAACAATCGACAATGGGTCCATGTCAACTCTTCACAAAACCATGAAATAATTAACCCACATAAAGTTTCATGAGGTTGCAACTTATCCAACTTGGGTTATCAATTCATTTCATTTCAAGCTCACAATCATTTTCCTTAACTACAATCTAGGCCTACGAGGATGCGAGGCCAAAGGTCTTTAATAGGTGTTAGTACCTCTCTCAATTGTACCATGAAACCATAACACTTTGTTAAACCCATGGTGACATGGTGAAGAAAACCCATTAAGTGCATCCATTATTCATAAAGAGTTCCATGTATAACATCCTCACTTCCTCATGTCCCAAAACTAGGTACCACATAATGATCTATGAGGCCATGACAAGACACCACCATAACATCTTATTCTTTCTTGCAAAATCGTGATCTTTAAACATTTCCCCGACTAACCATCGCGAGGATGCGACAAACCATTATAGTCATCACAAACATCCACTCACAATGTTGAAGGTCCAACTAATTGTCTTAAAAAAATACCACGAGAATATGATAAGCAATTTTTTTTAACCTTTTAACATCTTAATTGTTGACATGTTTGTTTAATGTGAGTACTTAAAAATAGTGCCTAATTGTGTCTAATTTTTCAATAGGCATCCATTTAGGCACCAATTTAGGTACCATTGTACACGTTAAATTGTGCCTAAGGTGACACCTACTTGCTCTGCTAGGTGCAAGAAATGCCATAAATAGAGCTCTCCTAAAAAATAACACCATTGTTTTGAAACAAATAGAGGAAATACATTAAAATAGTGGGTGGAGTAAAAAAATGGAGCAAAAAAGGGATCTAATCACAAAAATTTGTTGTAGGGAATGTATTACCAAGCAAATTTGATTTGCCTATCTTTGAAGAACTGTATGATCTACTCTCTTTTCTCTATTGTTAAAGACTCTTCCAGGTAAATTGGTCTTTTGGTCTCTTTAGTGCCTATGTTGATGGTCTATTTCTTCTCTTCTAGAAGTGGCAATTTTTCTTTAATGATAGGGAGTATGTCAATCTCTCCATCCTTAGGTGCCTCAAGGAGGTTTTCACCCTCAGATATGTCCTTTATTTTTGCTATTTTATGGTTGGAAGGTGCCTTTTAGTTTTTACCTAAGAACCTTACATTTTCTTTATATTCATGTTTGCGATTGGAGGATTGACATAACTCCCCAAAATACACTATTTTGTCCAATTCGATACTAAATCTTACTTTATGGTCTCCAATTTTTTGATGACACATTTTTCCATTAGTATGCAAAGGGAAAACAACTTTTGAACCATCGGTAACACCTACGCCGAAAGACAGGCTTTCAGTACAAACTGAAAGTACAGATAACAAAGGTCACCGAAAGTATTAAGTTCAAGAGAAACCCGACAAGACATATCACAAGAGAAACCTGACATAGTTTGAATTGTTCAACCCAAAAATGTTGAAGTGTAAACTGACAGCAGAAAATAGAGGAACCCGACAGAGAAAGGGAACCCGATGGATAGTTCACAGAAGGAACACCGACAGACAAACAATAGAGCAACCTGAGCATCAGTCACTGAAAGTCGGTTATATCCATAGAAATTTGGATCTAGATTCCACGTCAGATAAAACACTTATGTTTTATATTTAGCATTTTGATTTGATTTAAAACAATTTGTTTAGGGACAAGCAATGTAATTGTAATTGTTTAAATCAGTCTAACTGATTGAAAACATGTAAACTAGGAGATACAGGTCAAGTTGTAAACCTTTGATCATAGAGTTATCTTTGTAACACATGAAACTCAGTTTAGGTCAAATCATTGTATAAATAGATATGTAATCTAGCAGAACACATGTGTGTGATGATAATTGTAGCCACGGATCACATCTATGGATCATACTAAGAGTTTCAAGAAGAAGAACAACAAAAGATGAAATAGGTTATCAAGAACCAAGAATCAAGGCTACCGAGCAACAAAGGTATTAATCAATCACATTAGGTGATACATTGTACATGTGAATTTAATGGATATGTTATCAACAATTGTAGATTGCAAATACTCAGGTCATTGAATATTTTTGACTACATTCTAACAAGTGTAGCAAATAGAAGAAACCCTTTCAAGAAAGGTGGATTTAACAATCCTTTGTAAATATCTTAACCGAGTGCACACTAAACAGTGTTTCTAAAGCTCTTAATAGAGTAGACCTTAACCAGTCTCTACATAATACTCCTAACAGGGTCGATCATCAGAAGTGATCAAAATTTTAAACCTTAACCGACCCTTTCCATTCTGCAGATAGTGAAGCTTTGTGGGTTTCATCCCCACCACAGTTTTTACCTTCTAACAGGGGTTTTCTGCATTACCAAATCTTGTGTCATGTGTCCATACATTTCATGAATTTTTCTATGAATGTTTTACATGCTTATTGAGTTAATGAATTGATATAACATACACAAATATAAGATAGCACAAAAGGTTGGTAATACAATTGATTACTAAAAGGATAAAGGTTAATTGATAAAAGTTTTGAGGGTACTGATTCACCCCTCCCCTCTTAGTACACAATTCCATTATTTCCAACATTCATATCCCTTGTCTCAGTCCCAAGAACTTAGCTATTACTTTGTCGTTCTTGAATATGTCTATGGTTGGTGCATTTTGTTGTTCCTAATTTATTAGTTTGAGGTAGACCAAGGCTATGCTATCCTTGGTTTGAAGGAGGAGATGGGAATTTAAGTCAAGGTGTTGATATATGAATCAGATAATGATTCATGAGTTTCTAAAAAGGAAGAGGATGAGGGTTCAGATAGGTTTCAAAATTCTTCAATCCATGCTTTGTGATCTCTTGGTCTTTCTTGTAGGGATAAGCAAGTAATGATAGTGTTAAGGTGGAGGGTACTGGAAGTTCGTGAGATATACCACTCATAGTCATGAGAGTTTATGTCAGAATGGTACTCTTCAAATGCCTTAACTTCATTGTAAACACGAGAATCATTATCAGGAAGTAACATGATACTCAAAGTACTTTCTTTTGGTGGCCAGTTCCCCAAGCCACAAAACCTTGGATTTTTAGTAGGTGTTATTGGTTTTACAATTCCTTGACTATTCTTTCCAAGTCTAGAGAATCCATTATATCCTTACTTCTGGACAATAGCATACCACCATTCATATTTGTGAGCTAGAATTGTGACCTTAGGGGTTCTTCATATATGTATATCTAGGAAGACAAATCATCTTAAATTATTTCTTCATGTATGTCACCTCATCTTATGAAAACCATTGGTTGATAGACAAGTATTAGTTTTTGTTTCCTCTTAAGAGGTTGTCTTTATTTTTCCATAAGCACAGGGCGGTATAGGTAACTTTCCTACACAAAATGAGTTTGCATAGGTGTACTCTCCACATCCCTTTTCTTGAATCTAGATATTAAGTTTCGATGTGGGTTCCACCATTGTTCTTGAAATACTGATAGAATCTATGTCATGTGTTGATAGGAGGAAACAATGGATGCTTCTTGATTATTGGGTACTTGGTTAGAAATGACTCCTTTTATGTTGGTGCAATATAGGAAAGGATCTTTGTCACATGGTATGGTGATTTCTACTTCATCATGAGAAAACTTAAGGCATTTATGATAAGTGGATGCGACGACCTACATGGAATGAATCAATGGTTTCCCTAGGAGCATGTTCTTTCCTAGCTCTAAGTCCAACAGTTGGAATACAATATCTTGTATTGTTGGACCTAGCCTAATTAGGAGGGTAATCATGCCTTTGGAAGGACATTCCTCATCATCATAAGCTTTGATTATGATATTTTTAGTTACATCCACACAAATCTCAGAGAAGCCCAATGCTTGTACCAATTTTAATGTATAGATATTCAGACCAACTCTTGCATCTATAAAAAATTGCTTGATTTTGTGGAGATGGACAAAAAATTATGAATGTAGAGGATCATTATGGGATGGTTTATGTGCTAGTAGATCCCTCTTAGTAAAAGAGACATGGTGTGGGGTGTACAAATATCCAACCATCGTATGGGATTCATCAATGTCTATATCCTTTGGGATAGATGATTGTTGTGGGGCTTTATCTAGGACTGCTTTATGGTTTGGTGAAATGTGAAGCAATTCAAAGATGAAGATTTGGGTCGATGCCTTTTTTCATATGGCCAAACAAGATATACTAACATGATGGTAGAGAGAATGAATTAGAGGCACCTTGTACTGTGATTTTGGAATGAAGGGTGGTGATAACACAATCAGTGTCTGGGCATCTAATGATGATGGTATTAATGGTCAAATTGGGGTCTGGCTTGACATAGGTGAGGTTAACATTATTATCTTGTTATTATGTTGAGGCCTTTCCATTTCCATGATCCATTAATGGTTTTTGAAAGATCTTATGATCTTGGTTTGTAGTACCAGAATTGTTGACAACTTTGATTTCACCGGGTTTGATGAAATCCTAGAAAATTGTCTTCAGCTAAAAATAGTTGGTCATTTTGTGTATTTTGGTTCTATGATAATCACAAAATATGTTGTCATCCTAGTATTATATTTTAAAGGGACCTGGTTCATATGATTTGATTTTGGGTAGATTTATCAAATGAGACTATAGAAGTTTCTTCAAGATGTTCTCAAGAGGTTCTACTAGAGGAGTATAGTTCTTGTGTGGATTGGGCCTTCTTGTATAACTTTGGTAATTGCTTCTCTAGTTTTACAAGGGATTCTCCTTAGGAGAAACTATGTTGGCACTTTGGAAATTTTTGCGTGCTTGGATGTGTTGGACATTTGTTTATGCTTGGACACCTAGGATTGATTGTGCTACTTTAGTGTCAACAACATCGTCATTTTTCACATTCTCATTCTTGGACCAATATTTAGATTTGTCATAAGAATTAATTCTATTGGTATCTTTTATGATTCATGCATTATATTTGAGGTACCTTTTGAACTTTAGCCTTTACTTGACTAGTTCTTTGAAGGAATCAATGAGTTGGGAGTTTAGTTCACACATCATATCCAACTAACAATTTGCAATGAACATGTGGATCTTTTCCTTTGTGGGCATTTGAAAGGATGCCTTGGAGGAAACTTTCCTCCAATTTTGTAAAAATTAGGCAAAGATTTCACCACTTTTTTTCTTGGTAGTGCAAAGATCCATCAATATTATTTTGATGACAATGTTATGTGAATAATGAGATATGAAATTTTCTGCAAGTTCATTCCATGATCTTATCCCTGGAGGAAGTCTAGAAAACCACTCCATGGTGTGTGTGTGTAAATGGGTACCTGTTAGAAATAGCACAAACACTCAATAAGTCATTATATTAGCTCAAAAGGGTTAGTAAAAGCATGTAAAGCATATAAACCCACTAAAACTGACTTATTGCCTGCTAACTAGGAGGAGTGTGATTAACAACATATCAG
>MU227385.1:421989-446913 GCA_018584345.1 Thuja plicata | reverse complement strand
CATATTATGACAAGGATATAAACATGGTGTAATAATTTCAGTATTATGCACATATCAGTTTTTGATACTAATGTCAAAGGGGGAGATTGAAGGCATTATATTTTTCCATTAGTATGCTTAGAGAAAAGCATGATCTGCACCATCGGTTTACTCTACACCGACAGACAGGGCACAACACTATCTAATGCCAAGGTTACCCGACAAACACTGTTAAGTGTTACCCGATGAAAAAGAGGTAAAAGATACCCAACGAGTAACAACCGTGTTACCTGACAATACAACAAAGAGAGGCTACCGATAGATACAGGGAACCTGACGAAAAATTCAGTCAAGGAACGCCGACAGACTGCAAGTTCAAACCGATGACCAAGAACTGACAGTCAGTTACATTCCGCAAAAAGTGGATCTGACTTTCCACGTCAGATAAATCACTGAAGTTATATTTATAACTTCTTGATTTTCTTTGAAATCCATTATATGCGGAGGAATCAATGTAATTGTTATTGTTTTAAGTAGTTTTACTATTTTAAAACACACAAACTAAATATCAAGGTCAAGTTGTAAACCTTGGATCTGAGAGTTAACATTAAAAAATGTGAATTCTAAGATAGGTCAAATACTTGTATAAATAGGTGTCAATCCATTGAGAATAGTTGTTATTCAATGAAGATAGTAGCCACAAAGAGCAACTAAAGACCAGACAGAGAATTCATGCAGAAGAACACAAACAAAATCTAATCAGTTTTCAAGAACAAAATAGAGGCTACCGACAAGTAGAGAAAAGGTATTCATCAATCACTTAAGGTGATATTATTATTAAAAAAACTTTAATGGATCTGTAAATCAGCATTAGTAGATTGCATATAGTCAGGTAAACATTTGTACTCATTCTAACAAGTGTAGTACACTAATGAAATCCTTTCATAACTAAGTGCACACTTAAATCAGTGTTGCTAAAGCTCTTAACAATTTAGATCTTAACAAGTCTCCACCTTAATACTCTTAACAGAGTAGATCATCATAAGTGATCAAATTGTAAGCCTTAACCAACTCCCTTCCATTCTACAGATAGTGAAGTTTTGTGGGTGTCATCCCCACCATAGTTTTTACTTCCTAACATGAGTTTTTTGCGATACCATATCTTGTGTTATGTGTTTGTCAATTTCATGAATGTTTCTATAAATGATTGAAAACTATTAAAGATTTTGGACAAACAATAGATACATAAGAAAGAATAACAGTAATGGTTGGTAAATCCGAATTGAATGATTACTAATGATGAATTGTGTAAGGTGCTAAAATTTTTAGAGGTATTGATTCACCCCTCCCCTCTCAGTACTACTTCTCATTAATTCCAACATAGATCTCAAGTTTTCAGGGTTTCCGTATGTCGGGCTTTGAAAAGAATTGATTCCCACTTTTAGGTTGGTTGTTTCGGTCTTCAGAACAAATATTCTTAAACTATATTTAATATAGGTCCTCTTCTAGGGGTATAGGTATAATTGGAATTTAATTCTCCTATGTAGGCCTCTCTAGAAGATTGTGCCCTGGATTCATATATATAAGGAAGCTTTCTTCTCTCATTTTCTCTAACCATGATCATCAACTATCAAAGACTTAAGAAGCGAAATCTAAAGGTGAAGAAGCAAGATTTGAAGCAAGCCAAATATCCATTGAAGCATTCATCTATTTTAAAGCATTCAAGCACTTCTCAGGCACTCAATTCATCAAAGAGATCCATTGGTATCCATTGAAGGATTCAAGCTCTATGGAGCCCTCTTGTTGAAGATTTCTCCATCCACATTCCTCCAAGGCTCCTCCTATTCAAAGATCCATTCAAGATTGGTGTTGAGGATCTACAAGAAATTGATTTGGGACATCCTACATTCTACATTATATATTTTACATCCATTTGGTGCATACATACTTGTGGATCCACGTATTTGAATCCGCCATAAGGGTTTCCATACAAGCAAGGTGGATTTGTTCATTTACTTTGTTTTACTTATACAATTTTAATTATACTTTGAGGTTAATTCCAAAACTGGGGTTTGACCAAGGTAAATCCCTCCCCCCAACAAAAAAATCAATTTTTCTTGTAGGTACAGGTTCGGAATAGCGAATTGGAGTGCAGATTCAGATACCCTTTTCAGAAAAATATTGGGATCTGGAAATAGATTTTTTGTCAGAGATTTTAGGTTAGAATCAAAGGTCGATTCTTCCCTAGGTCAGAATAAATTTTTTTGGGTCAATGGTGACATTGACTTGAGGGTCAAAATCAGAACTATGCCAGATCAGAAAAAGATTTCTAGGTTTTGTCCGTCTCTGCGTTTCTGTTCCAGATCCGGCTGTAGATTTTCTAGAAACTAAGTGCAAGCCCCTGAAAACAAAATTCTTCAGATCTGTAGCATTTTGAGGTTAGTACTTTTCTCTTATTCATTTCAATTAAAGCTCTTAATGTTTCTAAATCTATCACACATTCTTTTCTATAAAATGGAATCTAAGGTCTTCCTCTTTGCTCTCATTTCCAATAGATTGATTCATTTATGCATTGATCCTTCCTTTGGGATTAATCAATTTGGATCCTTCCTTTGTGTATTTGAGGTTAAAAGGAACATCTTATCTCCCCCTTTCATTTCAATAAAAATTCTAATTTCAAATGTAACAACACAACTTTTCCTTACATTAAGGCCCCCATACTATTTCTTATGTTACATTAGGTGCACTAAAAATCAAAGTTAATTGATTTTAGATTTAAAAAAATAACGATGCTTCGAGGCTACAAGCTAAAAATAAGAAATTAGTATCGAAAGCCTAAGATCTAGCATTCAATTTTGATAATCCATAAGCGCACTTGCATGAATACAAAGATAACTCAATTTGTCAGTGATTTTATTTACCTTATCCAAGTAAATGTTGAATATTCCTTTGTATCCAATGTCGGCTTCCAATTTTGCAATTTCTAGTCTATGAGTTGATCCTTAATCTTGTTTGATTTGTCTCTCTTTATCGCCGTTCTACTGGTTGTTGTACCTTAAATTTTCTATGTTTTACAAGTTAGTTGCATTGCTTCATCATACAGTTGCAACACTTTAACATAGTAAATGCAATGTTTCAGGTTGTAATTATGACATTTTAAATAGGCGACTATAGCGTTATAATAGTGAAAATACAATGTTATATCAGACAACAGTGATATTTTTAGTAGACACTTGCGATGTTTTAAGTAGGCGAGTGCAACTTCCCAAAGAACTCTTGGGGTGATAGAACCTGTTACCTATGTTAGAACATATAAAAAAGACAAAGAAGTAACACATTTTTAATTGTTAAGATTATCAAATCAATGATGAATATATTGGCATGAAAATTGTAAACCACCATGGGATAAAAATGTGTTGAAGCAAATAATCCAGTGATTAATAGATAAAACAATGTAAATAAAATAGTTAATGATAAAAACAAAGTAGATACAATTAGGCAATTGAGGCACATTAATGTGTCAATTGTGTCATTTTATGCTCCTAAGTGCGAAATTTTTTTATACACTTGCGAAGAATAAGATTTTTGACTACGTTGAATCCATGTTAAGGTTGCACTTTTTGAGGGTACGAATTGCGGTGAATGAATGTAGTAAGTGCGTCAAATATTTCTGTATAATACTGTAAAGGATAAAATGGTTTGGGGTTTTTGGTGGTGTGTTCATTTAACATAAAATCCCTTACATTTAAATATGTTATGGGGGTAAATAAGATGCTCTCCTTCTATCCTTAGATATGTAAATGAGAGATCCAAGTTGATTAACCCAAGAGGAAGGATCAATGCATAAATGAATCAATCATTTGGAAATAAGAATAAGGAAGGAAGATCTTAAGTACCTGTGTTTGATTTGTTAATTTGAAATGTATTTTAGATTTAGATAGATTGATGACCTTAATTTAATTGAATAGGATAAATGCACTAACCTTGAAATATTGCAGATTAAAGAATGCTATTTTCTGAAGCCTGTGTTGAGTTTCTAGAAAATTTGAGAACAAATCTGGAATAGAAATGCAGAGACGGACAAAACCCAGAAATCTTTTTCCATTTTGAGATAGTTCAGATTTGTACCCTCAAGTCAATGTCACCATTTGCCAGAATTTCCGATTATGCCCTAGGTCACAATCGACCTAAAAATTCTGAGACCAAAGTTCTTTTGGATCTTGGAATTTTTCAGAAAAGGGTATCCGAATCTCCATCTCAATCTCCCTTTTCAAACTTGTACCTGCAAAAAAAAGGGGTTTGTTTGTTGGGGGAGGGGTTTGCCTTAGTCAAACCCCAATTTAGGAATTAACCTTGAAATCAATAATTTAAATAAAGAATGCTTGCAAGTAGTAGAAGTAAATCTAATAATGAAGCTAAGATATTCAAATAGATATGCAATTGTATTTTGAATGTAAACAAGTATGTAAATATGAAAGCTTGGAATCAATTAGAAACCATAAACCTCCATGATTATATGCTTAGAATCCACCTAGAAGGGAGAATGAATTAATGTTTGAAGATGAACAAAAGGATCTTGAAGGAATATCACACCACCATGATGGATAGATCTAGGGTTTGAATGATGAATCTTGAATGCTTGAACCAAATCCCTTCAAAGGCTTGAAATCTTGAATCCTTAATCTTCAATGGAGAACTTGAATGCTTGAGAGGAATACTTGAACACTTTGAAAGCTTTATAACATATAGAACAATGGATGCTTGAAATTTTTTCTTGATGATTTCTTGCTTGGTTTCACTTAGTTGATGGATCTTGTGCTTAGAATCAATTGCCTTCCCAAAATGAGAGAGAAAAGCTTCCTTTTATATGAAACTAGGGCACAATCTTCTAGAGAGGTTGAAATAGGAGATTTAAATTCAAATAAAAACCATGCCCATAGAAGAGGACCTATATTCAATATAATTTAAGATTTACCACCTCGGAACCCAAAAACAGCCGACCCAGAAATGGGAAATGAACTTTTGATAACCTCCGGCAGCCGACAGGCTTCTAGATTTGAAAGGGGGACCCAAGTAAAGGTTGAGGTCATATTTGACCTAGGTCAAGGTCAAGGTTGTCCTTGACCTAGGTCAAGGTTGAGGTCGAACTTGACCCAGGGGGTAAGGACCCCTGGAAAATATGCCAGTTGGGATGGGAGGTATCCAGAGAGGCCCAATCAGGGTCCTAAACAGACACGGAAGCAGGAGAGGATGCATAAATGGAAGGAAAATGTGATGGTGGTAAAAAAAATCCCCTAAGGAGGGTTAAATTTTCTTAACATGGAAGTGCTTCCATTTTAAGATGATACATTAAGCCCCCGCTTTAGTGGGAGTATGGAAATCGAACATACTCGCGGTAAAGTTAGAAGAAAGACTCTAGTGGATCGCAACGAGGTAGAACATTACTAAGTCAAGGACATGAGACCCCAGACCAAGGATTATAACTCAAAATACATGCATAGATATATGGAAGTAAAGAGTAATCAATCATAGAAAACATATATGATTACATAAGTAAGACAAGAGCAATAGTACATATAACATAGCTTCATTATCTAATCCTACTAGCATGAAAGCGAAAGAGAGAGAAGAGAAAGTGATTACCTTGCCTAGTAAGATGCCCACCTTACCATGAATCACCAAGGAGGGAGAGCCCAATAGGTTCACCCATAAACTATGCTTTGTAATTGTAATGCGTCTCTTGATGGCTTTTAAAATATCCATAGATCCACATTCTTGTATCACTATGAAAAATGTATAAAATGTGTGTCTTTTACGGATTTAGAAACTTATGTGCATTACCTTCCAAGGATTTATCATATTGTAAAATTTTAAAATGTGTATCTCTTTAGGATTTAACAACTTATGTGCATTACCTTCCGAGAATTTAGCAAAAAATAAAAATAAAAATGCGCGTCTCTTTAGGATTTAGCAACTTATGTGCGTTACCTTCCGAGGATTTAGCATATTTGTAAAATGTAAACTATTGTAAAATATAGTATAAGGGAGACCCTATATATGCCCCCCTCCTTATCATGACTACCCACTAGGCAGGATATGGAAGAGAAAGAAGATACCTACTTCACAAGGTAAGGAGATATCCAGTTTAACAACAATACACAGTATATCCTTAGCGAAGAGTATTGACCCTTACCTCTAAGAACATAGATAATCATAAAATGGATATGTCGCATATGGAAAAAGAATCCTCAAAGAGGAAGAGATCTTATCATCAAGAACCCCACCATAGAGGAGTGCTTAATATAAAATTTCATCTTCCAAAGAAAAGAGGGACCAAAGATTCAATCATCTAGACCCCTTGCGATGAAGAGGAAGAGGAATCTCCGAATGAAGGAGTCAAACTCTAACCAAAGCAAGGAAAAGAGTTTATCAAGAGAATAGTTTTCAAAATAAAGAAGAGGTGATGACCTAGGACAATCACCTCCCATATAAGAGGGTGTCCATAGTCAAAAACATACATCTTTATAAGGAAATAATGTTATTAAACAAATGCCACTAAGCTAAGGAAAGTAGATCCTTAGACAGAGGAAGAAGGAAAATACCTTGCCCCCCAGGTGTGAAAGCAAGGGATATATAAAATTATATCAAGAGATTTCATAGCAAAGAGATATCTTTACAAAAAAAATGTCCTAGAAAAGATATCATGAATGATTTATATGGATAGAATATAGAAAGAATAACCAATTAAACTCAAAACAAGATACATGATAAGAGAAAAAATGGATCCTAGAAGACTGGAATAAAATACCTCTTGACCCCCAGTTAAGAAAAAGAGGAGAAACATGATCTAACTTATAGAAGAATGAGGGGAATGCCCTATATCAAAATTATGAAGAAATTGTGATACTGCACGGGAATGAGATATAATTCCCAAAGCAGCTCTTTCTCTAACATATAGCTTGAAATGCACACAATCAGCAAGTAAATGTTTATTACTATAATGAAAAGGACATATGTATTTAGAGAGAGAATTTTTTGGAATAGGTTTGAAGATTTCTTTCTTAGAATTCATTAATTGGACATACACTTTCTTAGCCACATCTTGAGGGGTATCAGGGTGATCTAAAGAAGGTGTTGGAAGAAGAACATGAAGAGGAGGACAGTGGATAAGATCCACTACCTTGATTGGAGGAGGTGAGAAACCTATACCATGCATATCTTGTTTAGGAGATGAATGAATTTCATTTTTAATTCCTTGTTCATTGATACCAAGCCCTAAACCTTTATATCCTTGTTTATCCACCATAGTATATCTGGTAGTGTACCTATCTTGCAAAGCTTCAATAAGAGGAGATTTATTATGGTGCTCATGAGAAAATGTTGTGTATGGTGGAATGATAGGATTAGAAGAGGTTTCCTTTTTTTTCCCTTTAACATCATCATGGATTGGATAGGGAGGTGAAGGTAAATGAAAGAATTCTCGAACATCATTATCATGAACCTTAGCTTGAGCCCCATCATAAATGTGGGAAGAACTAGGGATTGAAGATGGAGAAATAGAAATAGGAATATTTGGAATTGAATTAGGATTGATATGATGAGGATTAGGAAGATTAGGAACTAGATTAGGCATGATAGGAGTAGGAATATTAGGAGGTGGGGTATCATCTACCCAATTCTTCACATAATCCAAAAGAGTAATAAGTCCACTACATAAATCCTTGATGAAAGTTTTGAAAGTAGGAAGAATAGTATTAGTTAATCTTAAAATAGCATAAGGAATTAAAACATGAAGGTTAACAAACATGATGAAATGGATGATACTTTCATAAACATCATAATTACTATAGAGAGATGCTAAAAGAAGCATAATGAGAAAAATAGACATACCCCAAAGCATCTTAAAGATCTTCATAGTGAATGAAATACAAGAAGTGTTTTTATATTTTTATGATTATGTAGATTTTTTTGTATTTTAAAATGCAAGAGCATAAAATAAAACTATTTTAATATGCAAGATATAGTCTCTAATAAAAAGAGGCAAAACATCTAAACCCAAAAAGAAAGAGTTGTCTATCGCGGGTTCACCAAAATGTAAAGGATAAAATGGTTTGGGGTTTTTGGTGGTGTGTTCATTTAACATAAAATCCCTTACATTTAAATATGTTATGGGGGTAAATAAGATGATCTCCTTCTATCCTTAGATATGTAAATGAGAGATCCAAGTTGATTAACCCAAGACAAAGGATCAATGCATAAATGAATCAATCATTTGGAAATAAGAATAAGGAAGTAAGATCTTAAGTACCCGTGTTTGATTTGTTAATTTGAAATGTATTTTAGATTTAGATAGATTGATGACCTTAATTGAATTGAATAGGAGAAATTCACTAACCTTGAAATATTGCAGATCAAAGAATGCTATTTTCTGAAGCCCATGTTGAGTTTCTGGAAAATCTGAGACCAGATCTAGAATAGAAATGTAGAGATGGACAAAACCCAGAAATCTTTTTCCGTTCTGAGACAATTTTGATTTGTAACCTCAAGTCAATGTCACCATTTGCCAAAATTTCTGATTGTGCCCTAGGTCACAATTGACCTAAAAATTCTCAGACCAAAATTCTTCTTTCGGATTCTAGAAGTTTGCCAAAAAGGGTATCTGAATCTCTGTCTCAGTCTGCTATTCTGAACTTGTACCTGCAAAAAAAAGGGGTTTGTTTGTTGGGGAGCGGTTTTCCTTAGTCAAACCCCAATTTAGGAATTAACCTTGAAATAAATAATTGAAATAAATAATGCTTCCAAGTAGTAGAAGTAAATCTAATAATGAAGCTAAGATATTCAAATAGATATGCAATTGTATTTTGAATGTAAACAAGTATGTAAATATGAAAGCTTGGAATCAATTAGAAACCATAAACCTCCACGATTGTATGCTTGGAATGCACCTAGAAGGGAGAATGAATTAATGTTTGAAGATGCACAAAAGGATCTTGAAGGAAGATCACACCACCATGATGGATAGATCTAGGGTTTGAATGATGAATCTTGAATGCTTGAACCAAATCCCTTCAAAGACTTGAAAGCTTGAATCCTTAATATTCAATGGAGAACTTGAATGTTTGAGAGGAAGACTTGAACACTTTGAAAGCTTGAGAACATGTAGAACAATGGATGCTTGAACTTTTTTCTTGATGATTTCTTTCTTGGTTTCACTTAGTTGATGGATCTTGTGCTTATAATCAATTGCCTTCCCAAAATGAGAGAGAAAAGCTTCCTTTTATATGAAACTAGGGCACAATATTCTAGAGAGGCTTACATAGGAGATTTAAATTCCAATAAAACCAATGCATCTAAAATAGGACCTATATTAAATATAATTTAATATTTTCCACCTCGGAACCGAAAAAAAGCCGACCTAGAAGCGGGAATGAACTTTTGATGACCTCCGGCAGCCGACAGGCTTCCAGATTTGAAAGGGGGACCTAGGTCAAGGTTGAGGTCATCCTTGACCTAGGTAAAGGTCAAGGTCAACCTTGACTTAGGGGGTCAAGACCCCTGGAAAACATGCCAGTTGGGATGGGAGGTGCCCGGAGAGGCCCGATCAGGGTCCTAAACAGACACAAAAGCAGGAGAGGATGCAGAAATGGAAGGACAATGTGATGGTGGTAAAAAAATACCTTAAGGAGGGCTAAACATTCTTAATATGGAAGTGCTTACATTTTAAGATGATACAAATACATCGAAAGAGATTCGTGTCTGCGCAACATGAAAAAATTAGATTTTGGAAGCTTGGTGCTTCACGTTGGGCTCACCACTGTAATTAGTGGTATATTCAGATCTATAACCTGCAATTTCAACATGAATCTAACCACAAAATATTTGTTAATAGTAATTAGTATAAATCCCAAATATCAAAAGATGAAGCAAGACACAAGAATGCATAAACAATCAATAAGTGAAATCAATTCAAACAACGAATATACAAACCAATAAGTCTTGCTTTGTTGTTCTCCTTCTTGATACAGTGTGGGCTCTCAAATTCAAGATCAAATGTGACATCATAAGAGTTCAAATCATGTATGTGGTTACCAAATATGATAATTAGCTCTTTATTTATAAGAATTTTGGGGTTTCAAGTAGTATTCCTTGATTGATGGGATTGATTGACTGTGATTGAAGAGTGAATTCATATTGGTTGAAGAGTAAACTCAATTAATTGCCTTGTCAACAAAATTGATTGATCTTTTAAGTGAATTGATTAGAGAGCTGACTAAATTGATTGGTTTTTCAACAAGATAGATTGATCAGAGAACTGATTAGATGGAATAGAAGACTAAATAGATTGATTAGTGATAAAAAGGTGTTTGAGGAGTTAGAAAGTGTGATTGATTAGTAGACTGAAATTTAGCATTAGTTAGAACTAGAAGAATAAATACAATTAAATAAATATAAATTATAATTAGTAAATTAAATAATTTGGCATTTATTTAATGAGTGGGAATTTGATTAATTAAATGTAATAATGACAAAGTGGAAGTATTTAATTAAACAATATAATTATTTAATTAATGTGTAGACACAAGGAATAAATAAATAAGGATAATTATTTAATTAATTTATAGAAGAATTAGTGATGTAGAAAAAATAAATATAAATTCATTTATTTGCACATGGGGGAATATAAGTAAGTTAATAAATAAACTTATTTATTTATGAGAGGAATAATTAGTAAGTTAAATAAATTGACATTTATTTAATGAGTGGGATTTTTTTCTATTGCATATCAAAGGATAAAAAAGAGTTACATCAGAGTATATGTCATATCTAAAAGAGTTACACGAGGGCTGGATAGAGACCACAACCATATCAAAAAGAGGCTCAAAATATTACAATTACCATCATCACGGAGTGTTTCTTAGTAAAAGAGTTCTAACTTTAAACTGAAGAAACTATCCTAATCAGAAGGAACATCATGTTCAACATCTGATTCATTGGAGTCTAGGGATACAACATTGTATCCAATGATCCCATGGGTTGGGAAGATATCTATGTTCTCTGCTACCCTGTCACCTGTAGGTATGTTATACTTCTTCACTTGGTCAATGAAGTCAGCCAACTTACTATCAAACTGAGGTCCAAGTTTCATGGTTGTATCACCATGTGCTATGTACTTCTTGCTGATGGTGGTCTCATCATCTCTCAGTATCTAAAGGAACTTAATCTCCTTCATCTTTATGACAACTGTAACCTACATAGAAACATCAAAATAGATGATTCTGCTTAGAGACTCAATAATATTCTTGCTCTTTCCTGCCAAAACATCATTATTGAGAGCCTTCCAAATAACCCACAATATAATAGAAGAAAGAATAAACCAAAAGACATTGCAATATTTTCTGTTGTTAATGCATCCATAAATGACATTAAGACTATCAAAGTGGGGTTTGTATGTGAGGCCAAACATATTCCAAATTTCAGCAGCAAATAAGCATTCAAAAAAGACATGAAAAACAGATTCAGGTTGCTTGTAAACAATGCACAATTAGGATCCCACTAGGTATATTGAAAGGCAATTTATGTAGAAGGAGATGCCATATAAAATAGATGATCTTGGGTTCAATAGGTCTGGTCCAGATGGAGGTGAAGTTCTTATTCCAACCCGCGGAGGGGACATCAAGATGCCACTTGGAGTTAGGATGGGTGAGGATGTCGGGGCTCAAGGTGAGAAGGTGGTATAAGTATTTAGTCTTGACTTGGTGAAGAGGGGTAGTGTCAGGCCAAGTAATCTGAGAGGAGAAGTTGTCAGGTGAACAACATCCATTAAGGGGTCCCAGGCTATTAAGAGCAACAAAAAGTATGGCATAAGTTCTACTTTGGGACATGGGCAGGTCAAATTTTTCTTTCAACCTCTCCCATGTGTCAAGTTTGTCTACTTGTATCACATCTTGGAACCAAAATATTCCCTTCTCTGTCCATTTCCTCGCTGAGCAACCTTGAAGTAGGGATAGAGGTTTATCTTTATGTTTTAGGTTTCACTAGAGGGATCTAGTACCACAAATCTTACCACCACTTTCTGAGGGAGTTGTGTTGCAAAGGAATCTTATAACATATTTCCATCTCTTTCATATAGAATTGAAGACATTGTATCCTTGTACAACAATGTTACTGTCAATGTTAAGTAGATCAGAGTAGCATAGGTAAGTCCAAGATTTGGCTTTGCAGGGATGAGATCTAGTTAGGTTGTTTCTAATCAATATTTTCCATGGTTCATCTCCAGAGTAAGCCTTGGAAATCCATTTCACTGCTAATTCTATATATTGTGTACTGAGGTCTTTCAAACTAAGACCCCCAGGCATTTTATCTGGTGCACCATTCCCAAGAGACAACATGATTCTTTTTATTTCCTCTCCCATCTGACCAGAGAAAGTCTCTGATAATCTTCTGAATAGAGCTGAACTGGTTCTGATTAAAAAGTGAGGATGAAAAATAGATGGGGTAGGAAGAAAGGATCTTATGAAAGGCTTGTACTCTTCCAGGGAATGAAAGGAGGTTTCTATACCACTTATTGAGCTTACTGAGGATCCTATCTTTAGATTAGCACCAGATTCTATTAATACTAGGATCCACAATAAATGGAATCCCTAGGTACCTCACAATATGATTAGGGCCTCCCCATTCTAGAGCATATTTTCTCCACCATCTTAGTGGGTTGTTCTCCTATCCCAACATAATGGACTTGGAGATAGAGATCTTTCTGCCCGAGGCCAGGCAAAATAAGTTTAGTTTATTCATTAGGAACCCCATATTATCCTCTTTAATGTTTAGGAGGATGGCTATATCATCTGCAAACTGAATATTAGACACCTCTTGGCCATTGGGAAGAGAGATACCTTTTACTTGGGGAGACAGGGTATCATCCCTAAGAAAGTAGTGGAGGGAGTCTGCTACAATAAAAAATAGGGAGGGAGCCAGAGGGCATACTTGTTTGATATATCTAGCGAGCTCAAAGAATGGTTACTTGAACCCATTAACCTCTATTGTTTCCATAGCACCTTTTATCAGGGTGGAGACCATTTTTCAAAATGAGGAGGAAATCCCAGGCTCTCCAACATAAGTAGGATAAACTTCCATTCAATTTGGTCATAGGCTTTTTCATAATATATGTGGATCATGGCACTCCATTGCCCTAAAGATTTGTCCCAGTACATTGCCTCCCAATAAGTAACCAAGTTCTCTAAAATATATCTACCCTTGACAAATCCTGTTTGCGTATTATTGATCACCTTAGGGAGAACCTTGACAATCTTGAGGGAGAGGGCTTTGGCTAGGATCTTGTACCCCACATTGAGCAGGGTGATAAGTCTCCAATTCTTGATTAGGAGTCTATCACCTTCTTTAGGGATCAATTTTATTAGGCCAAAATTCAATGTAGAGCCTATAGTACCTGTAGCTATGGCCTCTTGGAAGACTTTATAGAGACTGTTACTCACCCAACCAATATTAGTTTTGAAGAATTCTATCATAAGCCCATCAGGGCCAGGTGCTTTTTAAGTGGCCATACTAAGGATGAAATTTTTAATTTCCTCTACTAAAATTTCTCTCCCAATACTAGTAGCATCTTCCTCTGATACTTTCTTAGGGATGATATCTCTAATATTCTGCATAGTCGAGTCCATAGAGTCATTTCCTTTAGTGGTGAAAAGGCTGCTATATAAATTGGAGAAAGGTCCTAGAATTCCTTCCTGAGCTGTGATAGTGTTTCCTTGGTCGATGATACAGATAATTTTGTCTCTTGACTCCTTCTTCCTTAGGGTTTGGAAAAAATAATTTAGACCCTCTGTCTCCAAGATTGAGCCAGTTGATTCTGGATCTCACCTTAGCACCTCTAGTTTTAGTGAGTTGAAGTTTCCTAAGGGAATCTCTGTGACCCATCACTGTATCCAATAATATTGAGTATGAGGGGTTGTTCTAAATCTGAAGCTCAGCTTCCTGCAAATCTTCAACAATCTTGAACTCTTTACCTCTAGCATCTTTGGCCTTCTTTTTTCCCACAATTTTGAGCATCTTTTTCCAAGATTGTGTGGTAAGATTCCATCTCAGTTTGGACTACATCATCCTGGACTAAATCATCCTAGACTACATCATACTTGAGGAGATAAGAGTTAAGTGCAAAACTTGCTCTTCTAGAGGGTGAGACATCTTGGGAGGGAATAAGGTGGATGCAAGAAATAATGGGGTGGTGATCTGAGAGGGTATAGGGGATAACCTTCACACAATTATCACCTGTAATTGGAGGGCAACTAAATATCTTCTTGTTCATGTAGAATCTATCTAATCTTGAATATATCCTCTTATCACCTCTTTGGAAATTAGACCAGGTATACCACACTCTTTTCGATTCTCTTTTCTTCTCTGTGGGGGGGTCAAAGGGATTAAGTTTAGATATCATCCTATTCCATAAAACTACTTCATTTCCTTTCCATTCAAATCTCTGCCCTCATACTTTGTCTTGAGGTCTTTCCACCATGTCGAAATCTCCTACCAAGATCCAAGCTATATTATCCAAGTCTGATATCCACTTCCATAAGTCGATCCTAGCATGGTGATCATTAAGGGCATAAACAAAGCATATTCCAAGGATTTTCACTCCAACTCTAAATGTGACACAAACTACTCTATTTCAAGGAGAGATCCCCCATCCTTTGATCAATTTTCTCCACTTGGTTCCAACTAAAATAGAAGTTCCTCCTTTTCCATTTTGATGCTTAGAGGAGAATGTAGTAGCATCCTTCCAAATGCACTTTAATACAATATCTAGGGAAAAACCAACTGCCTTAACTTCTTGGAGCATGAGGATGTCAACTTATTCATGTAGCTATAGAAATCTATTGACTACATATTTTCTAGTAGAGGACTATAATCCTCTGACATTCCAGGATGCACAATTGATAAATATAGGAGTTCATTTATCAGTGTCCATGGGAGTCTTAAAACTCTTGAAGCATTGGGGTATGTCATTCTTTGGGTTTTTGAATAGATTGGGGTTGCCATTCATTAGAGGAGGTCTTCCTCTTTTCTTCTTAAGGCTATTCTCACTTAGCGCATCTAATGGGGTTTTCTTGTCTATCTTACCTTCCTTCCTCTTCTTCTTCTCAGATTATGAGCTAAAGATAAACTTATCACCCTATGTTCTGTAGGAATCCTCTAGCTCTCCATTGACCTCTTCTTCCTCAAGGTCAAGATCCTCCTTCTGACCAACCTCCATCCTAACTGTATCCTTTGCCAAGGCAGGTATCTCTGTTCCACTCTTACTCTTAGGTACATAACTCCATTGATCAGGAGGGGGAGGGAGGGGGAGGTGTTGGGATAAAAACCATAGATAATTCATTTATTTTGTCTTCCATGGTTAGATTTGGGGTCAATATATCTTCATCTGGTCCACTGTGTTGGTCAAAAAGGTCAATAGTGGTGGGGGAGCATGATGGGAGAGAGGAGTCCCCAGGGCTACCCACCTTGTCAAATGATACACCAGGGAATGTAGGATGATCACAAGGAGCATCTTGATCTGGAGAAAGGATAGGGTATATTTTCCATTTGGGTTTAGGAATAGATCTAATCTTATTCGCATTAATTTTAATCCTCTCAATTGTTATTTGCTGAGCATTTTAGGTCCTGTGTTTTGGCCTTGGGGAGTTGGTGCCTGGCCCCAATCCAAAATCCAATTCAGTAGCACAAGGGAATCTCTTAATTGCATCAGGGACCACTAGGCACATGTTTGGGGGGGGGTTTGTTGTACATAAAAATGGCCTTTGAGTTTATCAAGGGTCTCATAGATAATATCCAAGTTATTCATCCAATTTGCAACAGTGTTGTTCAAGGTGGGTGGAGGATTTTGTTCAGGCAGAGATGGGTGGGTAGGCGGGGTATTGGTCTGGGATAATCTAGAAGGATCACCAATAGAAGAGTTAGATGCGGGGGTAGTAGGGTTATCAACAGGGGGTTAGGGTCTCCAAAGGGAGAAGGATTGTATTTTTAAAAAATAGGGAAATCTTGTTTTTTATGGCCCTCCTTTCTACAGTGTAACAACTATTAATACCACCTAGGAAGGTGACTAGACAATCTATAGGGAATCCACCAAGGTCAAAGAAAAGAGATTCAGGGAAGTCTATGTCAAGTTTAAGGGAAATGAGCACCCTAACATATGTATGAGGAATAAGGACATTAGACTAGTCAATCTTAGTACCTTACCAATTGGTTCGAGAGCCTAGGGGATTATGTTAAGAAAGAATGGAGGGATATTTTCAATGAAAACCCAATAGGGACTCGAAAGAGTTAAGAATTCGCTATGTGAGCCTTCAAGTGACCACATGATGACTCTGAATTCATACGGGCCTACTCTCCAGAATTGTTTGTCAACTATAGCTTTTTGGGATTTAGGGTCCATGAAGAACATAAGGAACATGCCCTTTTGCAACATTCTACAATAGTAAAAATGGAACCCTAGTTTTTGCTCCCAAATCCTTTGAAACCAGTCATTAAGATAGTTCCTAGAAGGAATTTTGGAAGCATTGACAGTAGCAAAGAAAATCACACTATCTTTAAGCCTGATTTTTTCTTGTTTAATTGCGACAATCATTTGAGGATTATCTTTAATGATGAGTTTGGGAGGTGTCATAATCGTACCTCCATCTCCTGTGGAAGCCTCTGAGTTGTGGGAGATTGCTGAGATGAATCAGGTGCCTTTTGGAAGTGTCCTCTCATTCTGGACTGCTTGTTTGAAGGTTCTCTATTTGGGCCTCGCTCCTTGTGCTCCATTTGTCTCCTAGTTCTACTCTTTCTCCACCATGGCTACTATGAGTGTGTTCTCTTCCATGGTCACTGTGATTTCTTTATCTTTCTCTACCAGAGCCGCTGTGATTGCTGTGTCTTGCAAAACCGCACTAGGGTCAATACTAATGCTTTTAACAAAGCCTTGTTTCTCATGTTTATTATGGGTGTGGCATGCCTTCTCATAATGACCACCCCCATACCCTGGGGAAGTGGAGGCCATTAATGGCACTCACACTTGGGCGCGCGGGCAGCAGGATAGCTTGCGAGAATTGATGCCCTAGTTGAAGAGCCATCCTTTCACCACCTTCATCTATATCATTCTCGTCACTCTTAATGAGTGAGGATGTGATTAATTAAATCTAATTATTACATAAATGTAATAATGACAAAGTGGAAGTATATAATTAAATTTAATATAATTATTTAATTATTTAATATTTTGATCTATAACATATGATTTATATTAATATTCAAAGAGATAATTATATAAATATTTTACAATCAGTATGCCTGCTATTTTACTCCCATTTTAGAACATATATTGCCCTTACAAAATTCTTTGAGAAATAAGGCATTTGTAAGATTTTACAATTATCATAACCTATTCTATAGTCTGGAAGGATCTATTCGCCCCCTCTTCAAATTTTCAGGTGCTCCATGCTTCATCCTCCACTGTTGCCACACACCCCATATTATTCAAGCATTTCCCCATATCTACACAACCTCCTTCATGTAGAAAATGCATCAAAGCTATTGCTTATGTCCATCTTCCAAAATTTTTGGATCTTATCTTATCCTTCATTTTCAAAATTCAAAATTGCTCTATTCTTGGGTCTGTCACTCTTTGACCACCTTCTTTCCTCCTCCTCTCGGGCCCCTTTTCATCCTTGGCACTTCCACAAAAAAAGCATGTTGTTTGTCTTCCATTCAGGTCATAGCCTTCTCCACAACCTCTTTTAACCTTTTCCATTTGACCCCAATATCTGTTTGGTAGGAAAATTTATCTACTTTTCCCCACCACCACAGGAAGGACACTCTTCCATATTCATTTCCATCTTTTGCATCCTCAAAAAATTCACTGTAGTCAAAACCTACCCCTGGTTCCACCCATTCAAGAATCAAATCCAAGCCTAGAAGCAACTCATTATCAAACATGAACTCCACCAGAAGCTTCACATCATGTTCCTTCTCTCCAAGTTGCAGAACCCACACAATAATCATAGATATCACATCCATATTGGACCTCCTCTTTACTTTCCGTTCTTGGAATTGGCTACCTAAAACCTCCATTGCATCCAACACAATCTCCTCTTCCTTCACATTAAGAAAGCCCATCATTCTGTCTTTATTGAAAGGCCTTTCGAAGGACTTCTGCTACTTTCGTGTGTGCACAGAAAAGGTAGTCTCCATTCCCTGCTTTGATTTTGATTTCTCTCTACTTTATGTAGTTTATGAAGAGAAAAATGATGTAGACACTTCGCAATGAATGAGAATTCAATTCCCACTTAAAACTAATTTCTCGGGGAAACCGACTATCTTTTCACAACTTGCCATCACCATTCTATTTCATCATTTCAAAAAAGGCACTATCACCTTTATTTGCTTTCTCTAACCAATCATTTAATGCACTTACATGCTATCCCATCTCAAACCATAATCACATAGTTCATGGATTGTCACAATCTAGTTGACGTCACCAAAGTGCAGTTTGCTTAATAGGAAATCCACCTCATCAAATGGTTAGAAATATGAAAAGACTGTTTGAAAAGAGCCGACGCTCGAGCCAAGGAACCACCACTAACATTTCATTAATATCACAAGTCTAACTACAAATCCCCTCCCGTGAAGTTTTCATAATGAATTTCATTGAAATTAGCTAGGTTGACAACCCACTTTGACAATGTGTTTGCCTCCTTGTTACCTTCGCGTCTTATGTGGCTAATTTTAAAATCTTCAAAGGATTGCAAAAGGGTATTGATTTTAGTCACAATGCTCACCAATTTCCAAGCATGAACAACACCATTTTGAATTGCATTCACAATCACCTATGAATCTCCCTCCAGATGTAGTTTCCTAATATGTAGTATCATGCCTAATTATATTGCAAGAAGATCTGCTTGAACTTCTACCAAATTATTCATCCCTTTATTTATCTTTTGAGCAGCTATGGCCAAAATATCACCTTTCCAATCTCGAGCAATACCCCGAGTCCTTGAGGATCCTGGGTTTCCCTTTGAAGCCCCATTAAAGTTTATTTTTGTCCACTCCCTGTTAGGTTTGTCCCACTCTACCACCTTATCTATGATTTTTACATTCTTTGCACACCCTAAGTTGCCTGATTGGATCTTCAAGCAAGACTATTCAACATGAAGCCTTCTATCACTTGCTGTGTAGGCCAATGCACCCCTCTGATTAAACAATGTTGTTTTCATTACTTCCTATATTGATGCAATAATTCTACTCTGAACTCTCTCCACTGATTCCTCTTTCCCCTGAAAGATTCTCCTATTTCTCTCCTTCCAGATTTTCCAGATATTGATTGAAGGGCTCAGATTCCATAAAGGAGTCATAACCGATGGTTTAGCTGAAGTAAGACAACACTCAAAAACCCCTAATAATGTCCTAGGCATTGGACATATCCAATATAATTTATTTTTAGTAATCTGTGGCACTCACTAGCAAAGGGGCATTGCAATAAAACATGATCAACATCTTCTATTACTGAGTGGAACAACACACATTTGGTTGGCCCATAGTAGCCAAATATTTTCCTTCTTTCTACTATCAAAATTCTTCCTTGCATTGCAATCCATGCAAAGGCTCCTGCCTTCGGGAGGCAGTATTTGTTCCAGCACATCTTGATTGGCCATCCCCAATTTTCCTCTCCAAGCTTTGAGATTCTATAGCCCAACTTCACAGAAAAAGATTTGTTGGAAGCAACACACGATATTAACCTATTTGTAGTCCCATATATTCTCACACTTCTCATTTTGAATATCATCCCCATAAGTTCTTTATGCTGATCAGATAACCCCGAAGAGGTTAATCTCTTCCATGACCATTGGGGTCCTAAAGGGGTTTCCCTTACCTCCATGTAATCTAAGACTTTCTCTCCCCATTGAGCAGTCAAAATTCTACTAACCTCTACATATATATCATCATTTTTTAGTTGTTCCAAACCATTCCATGAGTCCTTCCAGAAAGAGGCACAAGAGCCATCCTCAATTTTCCATGAAAGGTGATCCGTGATGATGCTTCTTCACTCCATCATAAAGTTCCATATGGATGACCCCTTTGTGGGATTTCTTATAGTAAAATTTATGTCATGAACATTAGTGTCAAGATACTTATCTTTCAAAATATTCACCCATAATATATGAGGATCCATTTATAAATTCCAAACCAATTTAGCACCAAGGGCTAAGTTCATTCTTCTCTAGTTTTTTAACCCTGCTCCTCCTTTGTTCTTGTTATTTCATATCTTATCCCATGCCAACAGTGGCCACTTATCTTCTTCACTATTATCACTCCAAAAAAACTTCCACATCCTTTTTTCAATGAAACCTAAAACTTTATTTGGAATCTTAAGGCAGCTCATAGAGTAGATAGGAATAGCAGATATAACAGTTTGTAGAAGGAGAATTCTTCCAGCCAAAGTTAACCACTTGCTTTGCCATCCTTCCATCCTTTTAATACATCAGTCCATTAGGTCCTTCCAAATAATTGGCTTACACAACCTAGAAAAAAGTGGCACACCTAAGTATTCCCTAGAAGTTTTCCCTATTCAATTTCCATAATATTACAAAGCTTCCTTTGGAGATTCAAGTTTGTGTTTAAAAAAAAAATCTCTGATTTACTCCAGTTTACATGCTATCCCGAGGCAACACTAAAACTATCTAAAGTTTATTTGATCACCCTTGCTTCCCTTGCAGTGGCATCACCCATTAGATAATTATCATCCACAAATTATAGGCGAGTAGTAGACTCCAAACCCGCTGCTATGGTAATGCCTTTCCAAACATGTTCACTTCTTTTGATGGATATTATCCTCCCTAATGCTTCTACCATGATAATGAACATGAAAGGAGAGAGGGGGTCCCCTTGTCTCAAGCCCCGGGAAGTGTCAAAGAACCCCTGCGGGCTCCCATTAACCAGAATGGAGATTCTAGGTGTATTAATGCAGCTTGAGATCCATTTTAACTACCCTTCCCCAAACCCAAACCTCCTTAGCACATCTAGTAAGAAATATCTATTCACATAAACATGAGCCTTCGTGATGTCCAAATTTATCATCATTTTGGCCACCTTAGCTTGCCTAACTGTATGGATGGCTTCATGAGCAATAATAATACCTTAAAAAATGGACCGGTTTGGGGAAAACCCAGTTTGCTCTGGAGATATTAGTGTGTCAAGAAATGGTTTTAATCTATTAGCAATTACTTTTTAGGTCATGTTACACAAAGCAATTGGTCTAAAATCATTAAAATATTGGCTGGCCCTCTTCTTAGGAATTAAAGATATGAAAGTGTTGTTGAAATCTTTAAGAATGAAGCCACCTTCCTTGGATTCTTCAAAAACCTCCCACATGTATTCACCCACAATCTCCCATGTTTTCTGAAAGAAAAGGGCAGGAAATCCATCTGGCCTTAGGGCTTTATCCCCCCATTCCATTTATTGCTGCCCTTACTTCCTCTTTCAAAATTGGACCCATTAAAACCTCATTTTGGGCTGCTGAATTTTTTTGTGGGATAAAATCCAAGAGGTCCTTTGACCCTCTTAACCCCTGTGTGTTGTTAACATAAATATTCTGAAAATATTCCACAACAATCTGATTAATTGGCTGAATGTCTGTAATTAAGATCCCCTATTTATTCTTTATTGAAAAGATCCCGTTTCTCGCTCTCTTTACTTTAACGGATTTATGAAAAAACTTAGCGTTTCTATCCCCTTCTTGGAGCCAGGTTTCTCTAGATTTTTTCCTCCAAAAGGTCTCTTCCCTGGCCAAATTTTTTTTATATTTTCTATGAAGCTCCTACTCTTCCTCATAATTTTGTTCATTCATTCCCTCAACAATGATTATATCATTAAGAGCAGCTAATTTGTTTTCCATATTTATCTTTTCTACAAAAATGTTTTTAAAGGAATCTCTATTCCAAAATTTCAATTGGTCTTTGAGGAATTGTAGCTTTTTGGAAAAATAAAAGACTTATTACCTTTCCAGATAGATGTCTTTTTCCACCATTCCACTATCATGGAAAAAAATTTCCATCCCACATCCACATTGCTTCAAACTTGAAGGGAGATCTTTCAGGAGTGCAATCCTCTTGAATATTGCAGCATATTGGGAAATGGTCAGACCCAAGAAATGGGAAGAATATCTGCACTGCAAAGCCAATGGATTTGATCCCATTGTCTAGCCTACATAAATCTATCCAAATTTTTAGTGATATTGAGGAATCCCTTCCTCCTATTAGTCCAAGTGAAGTCACCCAGTCTAAAATATAGATCAATAAGCCCATTACTCATTACAAAATTAGAAAAGTCTCTTTGATTGATTCCAGACCATCCTTTACCTCATTTTTTCTCCGTAGGACTCATAATGGAATTAAAGTCCCCACCAAGAAAGAATAGCTCATCTTTATTTAAAGTTAGAATCTCAGTGATGACTCTCTGTAACTTCTTTTTATCTAAAGTTCTAGTAGGGCCATATATGTTTATAACATAGAACTTGGATAAGAGCTATTTTGAAGAGATTTCCATCCATTTCCAGTTGCTAGACTGGTTTAAGATTTGAATGTCTACAACACCTCTATCCCACAACACACATATCCCCCTCTGACGTTCCTCTTGCATCTAAGAAATCCCCTTCCCATCTACTAATTTTTTTTTCTAAAAACCTCTCTTACAGTGTTTTTCACCTTTGTTTCTTGCATTAACACAACATCAACCCTCGCCTGATCAAGACCTCTCTTTATCATGCAAATCTTGTTAGGGGCATTGTAACCCTCAACATTCCATGAAAGGATCCTCATTGATACTAGGAAAAATGCATAGACATTTCCCAATCTCACCAGTTTGGTTTGGTCTTCTGCACACCCTTCCAATGCTAGTTTCTCCTTGGTAGATCTTGCCCCTCTTCTCCCTCTCTCCCTTAACCTAGGTTTTCTAAGAACTGAATTTGATTATTCTACCCCTCTTGGGTCCATAATATTGGGGGTATCAAAGACACCTAGGTCATATTCCTCCCCTTCATCACTTAAGTAACTGTAAAGTGAGTCAGAGTCTAATGGATTCCCCCACTATCTTGGGCTTCTTCAAAAGACCCTTCCAGGTTTCTGATAGGGGATATTATATCATCATTCGCTATGATTTCTGCCTCTCCCTCGACTACCATAGCATTATTTTGTTCCTCTGGACTCTCCCTGTGATACTCCTGTTGGGGGTTTTCTCCTTGATTTTCCATTGTAAAGAGCTTGTTCTCTACCATTGATTCCCTAGATGGGTAAGTATCAGGTATATCTTCAGCTCCTCTTGAGCTTTATGTAGGGCTAATTTATTTGATAATACATTGGGGTAATGAAGCATCTCTTAAGATTTGTTGTGCTTCCTCACTATTGAATAAGGATGCATCCTCCTATTCCTCATAACCTCTACCCCTGAAGTTGTTTTGAGAGAGGCCAAATGGGGTCTCATACACCACTTGAGTGGATATTTCCTCAAGGAGTTCATCTTTCCTGAAATGTGATTCCCTCCAAAACCCTATGTCATTTTCCATCAATTTCCTACTCACTATGATTCTTGTCTTTCAGCCATTCTCCATTCTGCATGCTTAAAAGCTTCCATTTCTAAAGATGGTAAATTAATAGGCATCATGTTTTCAATAAAGGTCATAATAGCATTTTCCAAACATTTATCCACTGTGGATTTCCCTTTGTCACTGCATCCATCTTGGTTAGTAGCTTCATCATAGTTTGTTGTTTCAACTATCAAAGGTTTCCACCAAACACCATCCCCAGTATTAATGATAATGTGTGAAGGCATTTCATAACAAGCTTGACGCCACACAAGAATCCTTGGAGAGACATCATAGTTTTGTGTATTAAGAACCTCCTCAGTTTTCACAAATTTCCTCAATGAGTCTCCCATAATCCTTAATTTTTTCTCACCTAGATATTCTTGTGGAAGGTTCTCCATTTTGAACCAGACTAGGGTTTCTTTTACTTGTTCCTTCTCTTGGTTGAAGTTTGCATTCCATTTATTTAGGTAGATGGCCATTCCATCCATTATATATGGGCCATTCCCTAATATCCACTCTCTTTCCTCCTTTGTGGAGTAGATGATCAGGTAAAAACCATTAGAGACAGGTTTTAGAGAGATAAAAGAGCCCTTCCATTGATTCGCACACCATTGTTTAATCTTATTGTAAGATGGTCAGTGGCCCATCCATTTAAGAAAAAATCATTTCTCCTCTAGTAAAGCCCTATTCTCAATCCACTGGGAGTTTTAAAGTCTAACTATAGCATAAGAGATGGCTATGTGGGTGTTGTCACTAACCTACAATGGGATGTTGGTTTTTTGGCCCTGATCATTACCGAGGTCCTCATTTTCCATTGCTTTCTTCCTCAAGAATTTCCTCTCAATATTCTAGAATTTGAATCCCTGCTTCACGAGTGTCAATCCAAATGATCTTCCCATAGAGTTATTTATGTTCTCCCACCTCCTACCATTCCACATGTCCTCTACCCATCCAGTATTTTGTGTTATGTGGTTGTTTCATGTAAGAAAACTCAGGTGCGGAAACAACTTCCTACACTAATCTCTAAAGGAAAGTATTGTGCAAATTATTTTAAATCCTTACAATTTTAGATTCGTTAACTACCTTAACAAAGATATTGCAACCATATACCATGCATACAAAAATAGAGAATGACATAATGATTTACCCTGGGGAAAACCTTTCGGTAAAAAATCCCAGCACTCCAAAACGTGCACAATGTATTATCTTCAACACAACGGTTACAACACACTTGCAATGCAAGTTCTTTCAGGAGACAATCGACACACACAGAAAAATCCAGTAGCACCAGATTATACCAACAATACACTCTTTTTGTA
>MU227385.1:401633-418840 GCA_018584345.1 Thuja plicata | reverse complement strand
GAAGAACTATTGCACTGAGAAATGCATGCATCAAGCTAAAACAAAGTACCTCTCCTAGTACCTTTAGCGAGCACCATAGAACCTCTCATCATCTTGCATCCATCTTTTGAAAAGACAACTTGCACACTTACATCATTCATCATACTTACAGATAATAGGTTTCGTGCCAAACCTGGAATGTGCATAACTCCATTGATTCTCTTTACTCGTCCATCAGGAAATCTGATAGTGACCCTTCAGCGTCCAACTATCTTTAGGTGAGAATCATCACCCAAGTACACCTTTGCACCATCAAAATCTTCATATTTTGAGAACTAGTTTCGATGAGAGGTCATGTGAAAAGAAGCACCTGAGTTTACTAACCACACATCATTGGATGCATGGGCTACCAAAGCTGCAATAAAAGCATCTCCATCTTCTTGAGATTTTTCAGAAGCTGAATCTGAGCCTTTCTTCTTCTTCTTCGGTTCTTTGCAGTCTATCCGGAAGTGCCTAGATTTATCACAGTTCCAACATTTCACCTTGGACTTTCCAAGAGTTTTAGAACTCCCACGGGATTTGGATCTGCCCTTCTTTGACTTATTGTCATTTTGCTTTCCTTTGTCGTTGGATCTCCCACGAACAACAAGGGCTTCCTTAGATGAATTCAAAGTCTTTCTTCTCATCTCCTTAGATAGCAGCAAAGACACCACATCATCCATACAGAATGTGACTATAGTACTTTCGAGAGCCATCACAAGATGGTCCCACAAATCCGGCAAGGAACAAAGCAGGGTCATACATCAATCCTCCTCCTCGATCTTGGCACTAGATGATGCCAACTATGCAATCAATAAATTGAATGTGTTGAGATGATGAGTTACAGATCCACCTTCCTCCATTCTTAAAGAATACAACTTCTTTCTTAGGAACAACTTATTCACCAGAGATTTGGCCTGGTACACAGACCCAAGCCGTGTCCACAAAGAATTTTCAGCAGTCTCATCAAGAACATTCAGAAGAATGACATCTGCTAGAAAGAGTCTGATGAGACCCTTAGCCTTCTGATCCTTGATCTCCCAATCTACTTGAGATATCACTGCAGATCTCACAGCAAGTGAAGTAGCCTCCCATAGATCGTGGTCTTCAAGCATGTCTTCCATCTTGAGTTTCCACAACTCAAAATTAGTGCCATTAAATTTCTCCACCTCCATTCTACTATATGAGGAACCAGCCATCTCAATCTGCAAATAAGATTTAGAATGCTCTACACAAAAAACTCCCACTCAACTTGAGATTAGCTCAAAAAACCCTACCCAACAACTAGGATCAAAAGTTGATGAAGCTCTGATACCACTTGTAAGAAAACTCAGGTGCGGAAACAACTTCCTACATTAATCTCTAAAGGAAAGTATTGTGCAAATTCTTTTAAATCCTTACAATTTCAGATTCGTTAACTACTTTCACAAAGATATTGCAACCATATACCATGCATATAGAAAATAGAGAATGACACAATGATTTACCTTGGGGAAAACCTTTCGGTAAAAAACCCTAGCACTCCAAAACCTGCACAATGTATTATCTTCAACACAATGGTTACAACACACTTGCAATGCAAGTTCTTTCAAGAGACAATCAACACACACAGACAAATACAGTAGCACTAGATTATACCAACAATACACTCTTTTTGTATCCTTTCCTGTAACCCTAAAAAATGCTTATATCTTTGCGCTTTCCTTTTTAGGGCAACTCCCAAAGATAGTCGTATTAGGGTTTTACTATTCTCTGAGAAAATAGGAACCCTAAATTTTTTTTTTAGGGTGATGCCCCGAACCCCACGGTTGGGATAAAGGATTGGAAGAGTGTACAGTACTCAACTTTATCAGTTGCTACATGTCATTGCATGTCTTCACCCGTCATTGAAATCTCCTAGAAATAGCTCTTACATGTCATAGGAATCTGTCATAACCATTTCATCCATGAGCTCCTTACACACAATTCAAGATGCTGACACATCAAGTGGAGTGACACATCAACATGCCAACTAGACATGTACACTCACACTTAATTACATTATTTGCAAGAAATACATTTTACAAAACAAATAATAAGAATAGGAATTATCCAAGGTTGAGACACCTTATTCCTAACATTTCATGCATGGATTACATCACGATTTTCCTCCTTCCCTCGCCGATTGAAAGACCATCTCTGTGACTTAGAGTAACTAGGCTGAGGTTGATCCATAATTCTGGAACCTCCATTTCCTACCCATGGTGGTCCATTCAACCGTTGTAGAGCCATTTAACTAAAAGTTTGCCCACAATATAATTATTTAATTAATTTGTAGACATAAGGAATAATTGAATAAGGAGAATTATTTAAATACTTTATAAAAGAATTAGTGATGTAGATTAATTAGACGTCTAATAATTAAATAAATAATTAAAATTAATTATAAAATTAGGGAGAAAATATGAATTTGAACTTAGAATAAAGTAGGACACAAATTAATTAAATAATAAAGATTCTTTAATAATTTAAGAGGAATGTTAGTAAAATTGTTGCGTACGAGCAACAAGTCATTTTAGGTGTATACACATACAAATCTAAATGCACAAAATGTAGTAAATATATGATAGAAACAATGCATACAAATGAAATCTAAATGCCAAATACAAGTGGAAATGTCATGCAAGGAGGATCAATCCACCAAAACCAAAAGTATGTAAGGGGCACAAATGCATATAATGAAGTAAATGCAATCTAACTACCAAAATCAAAATAGGAAGTGTTATGAGTTGGGCACACAAAAATGTACAATATGAAAAGGGAATCACATAAAATGAATTTTTCCCCAATTCATATGGCACATTGGAATACAAAACCACCTCAAAAAAAGTATGATTAACACCACTTGAAAGATGCCAAATACAATATCAATGCTTGAAGGGTTTTTATTCCTTTATTGCTTAGAATTGAGAAAGAGAAAGATGATATTGATATGTAAAAAATAAACAATAAAAAATATGATCTAAACCAACTGAGAAAATTGATTTAAAAGGGAATTGAGATTAATTTGAATGCACCTGGAAATGAAATAGGAAAAGTGAGTTTTTAGACCTGAATTTTTGATTGTCAAAATCTTGGAATGACTTGTAACTGCAAATCTGGGACTTGAAGACTGTAACCCGAGTCTCTGCCAAATTTGAGTTAAAAATGAAAGGGATAGGCCAAAACTTGTCTTGTACCCAGGGACATATTGCCAACGGTGTACTGTACCTGATAGTTTTGGCTAAATTTATTTGGATCTTTCTAACTGTATTCAATTCTTTCGAATATCGTTCAATGGCTTCGTAACTTGTTCCTATGCATAGAAAAATGGGGAATAAGGTTTTGGATAAAGGGGTTTTCCTTAGTCAAACCCGTGTGTGGGAATTAAACTTTTAAAAAAAGGAAATTGTATTAAGAAAGATGAAATAGAAATCATATCTGAATTATAAATCACCTTATACCTTGATGATGTGATACCTCTTTGGATGTGATAAAAAATGTTAATGCAATATCTTGATCTAAAAGGAAATCATGAAGAAATGCCTTGAATGCTGGATATTGTAGTTTTCCAACAATGATTGATGAATAATAAAGAGGAATACTTTGAAGGATTGAAGACTTGTGCTGAGCTTTGTTTATACACGATGTAATAGTTAGGAATAAGGGATGCAGATTCCCCTCTTGAAAGAATGATGAAGTCACTCCCAAGGCTCTCAATGGTCATGGTACAACTATGTGGAGAATCAATTAAAGATAAATGTGAATGTTCATAAGGAGGCCTTTGTTGGTACGATTAAAATTCAGGTTGCAAAACAAACTTTAGCACCTTTTGTATTTTCTCAAATTTTAATGTATGCAATTTCCTAACGATAAAAATTTAATTTTCAAAGTTATGATGATTTCCTATCTTAACCAATTTACAAAAAATATCAAAATATTGAGTAACAAGAATTATAAGCGAATTCACTAGAAATAAAATATAATGGACATAAACCATCCTTGAATCATGCTTTCGAATTAAACGATGAAAAGATGGAAACCCACAAAACATAAATCAGATGAACTCACAATTCCACGTTAAGCAAATGTAATCTTTTGAAGAAACTTTACCCAGATACAATATTATTTAAAATTCATCGAATCATGAAGCCACCAAATGTACGCACACACGAGACAAATTTATTAAAAATAATAGAACAAATCTTTCTAATCATTCATCATAGAAAGATGAGACAATAATGATAAAATCCAAAGTAATTGATCACATAATATTCACAATAAAACATAGTTGTCTCTTTGAAATAAATGAACAAGCATGCACATATTTATAAATTTTGTATAGATAGCAGAAGAATCACACCGTGAATGAAGCACCAACAACATATAGCTTTATTGCATAAAAATCTGATCCTAATTACATCTTTTTAATGAAATATATAGTGCTTCAACTTGAAAAATTAGAAACCCATAGCTAGGGTTTCATCTACAAAAATATGGTGTAATGAAATTAAATTTTTTGTTGTTGTTGTTGTTGTTGTTCTTCTTCTTCTTCTTCTTCTTCTTCTTCTTCTTCACGGTTTGATCTTACCTTTTCATTCACGCCCAAAATGTATGGATCCAACCGCTCTACTAATTTTTAATTGATAGAAGATCTCTTTGTTAGAATAACTGAGGGGGGGGGTGAATTAGCGGCCTAAAAAAAATTCCAATAACTTAACCCAAACACTTAGTACCACAATATTAAGCCTCTAGTTATCTTGAGTCCTACAAGATGAATTCCTTCAAATAATCTTAACAAATAACTACTGCTCAAAGTTCACTGTTAAACCTTATTCTTACTATTTACCAATTAGCAGTCTTTCATTTATCGAAATACAGTAAATTGCTTAGTGTATACTGATCAATTTAGATTAGTTATGTGTAATGCAAAACACTAAAGTAATGACTCATAAACACATTAAAACATGAATTTTTAACGTGGAAACCATGTTAAGGGAAAAACCACTTGGGACCGGTAACCCAAAATTTTCACTCTTCTGAAGTGAGCTCAGTGAAGATCCAACCCTGTTAAAGGTTAAAAACATACTGTTAGGTATGACCTTGTTAGAGGATTTAAATATAATAGTTTGTCACTTCATATCTAGCATCCCTATGCTACCTTCTATGACCAAACCCAATGTAGTTTTTCAAATGGCATCTGGCATCTCATGCTATTTTTATGATCAAACTTTTTGATACTCCTTGGGATGTCTCTCAATATAGAAAGGATTTTTAAGTCCTTCTCAGTTAAGAGACTTTATGATCCAATGGTTAAATTGAAACAGTAAATGATTTGTTCACATATACAACTATAGACTTGCAAATTTTTAGATCTATTGTAAGCTCATAATACCTTTCTAATCAATGTATCTTTTCAATACCTTTTCTCCACTTCTTTATGCTTGGTGATGCTGTGATTCTCTGTTGCTCGGTGTCCATAGAAATCTTTAGCTCTTTCCTCACCTTGATTGATCAAGACTGTATGAATTTGTTCTTCACTTGTTTCTCTTCAGCATCCTTCTTCTCTATTCACTCCCCTAATTCACAATGAATTATATTTTCTCTTTATAGACATGATATCACTGTTTCTCAGCTCTTGAATTTCTTGTTCTTGGAGTGATATGCAATTCTAGCCAATCTTCCTTTAAAGCTTTACTTAAGTTTTATCCTGTAGATTTCTCCTTGATAACTAGAATAAAACAACTTTAAATATTTCACTTATCTCTATATTTAACTCGTCGATGAAAACAATGTTAAAAACTAGTTAAGTTTATCTGTAGCTCTTGCCGGCTAATTACTTTGTTGTTTCTAAACTTTAGTTCTTTTCAGTGTTTTAACTCTTTGATAACTTTAGTCAACACTTGAGTTCTCCTCGGGCATCACCGTCGGGGTTGTCTGTCTGTCAGGCATCACTGTGAAATTTTTCTAATCGATAATGCTTGTGATTCTGCTCGTTGGTAATGCTTGTTAGGTTTCTTGCTTGGGCATCACTGTGACTTTACTCTCAGGTTTCTTTTTTCATCGGGGTGCACTGCCCGTTGATGTTTGTAGTCACTTAGTGAATAATGATCTTTTATGCATTACTGATAGCATAACCTTTATCTTTCTGGTTCTCTGAAGTCTTTGACACTTTTTAGATAACCAACGTATTATATCAAGTTGATATCAATGCCAATACAATCCATTAATTGATTTAATGTCTTGCATTATCTTTCTGCATTTTGGTGATCAACTTAACATCTTCAAACATTCAATCAGTTATGGTTCATCAATATCTCCCTTTGGCATTGATGGTAACACACTACATTGTCACACTATATTATTTTGTAATACAATATGAAATATATCAAGTTGTAGTCCATCAAACTACCAATCTTATTTTTCTATAACCAATACAAATGTCTAGCTCTCTGTAAGCTCATATAGCTTAGATTTTTTTCCTGTAGAGTACTTTCTTCAATCTTCAATCTCTTTACTGGATAAATATAACAACTTCTTATTATGTTTCTGATATGTGCTCTCCCTTGACTATTCCTATCCTTGATCATCTCTTTTTCTTTTGACAATAATATCTCCTTTAGTATGTATTCTCTCCATTTGATGGATAATTTTATATGTAATCTCTCGCTTTGAATTCTTAGGAACTTCCCTCCATAGATAATGAATGGATAATGATAATCTCTCCCTTTTCCAACAATACCAAAGTAAAAATTTTACCATGCCAAAGTTATATCCTTTCACCTTTTTATAATATACTCCTTGAATTTCCCATTCTATCAGCAATATAACGAGTCTGGTTTTTGGTGCAGACCTTACTGTGCGTAGATGTAGCTTTGCAGTCCATCTCTGTGCTTGCATCAACACAAATGATCTTCTGATTATGTGTAGGCTGATGCAATTCCCTAGTCAGCTTACTGACTGATAGATAAGGGTTAGACCCCTAGTCTCTTTCTCAAGTACTCAAATGTTTCCTTCGGTAGTGGCTTGGTAAATATGTCAGCTAATTGTTCCTTGGATTGAACATATTCTAGTATCACTTATTTTTCTTGCACTTGTTCTCTTAAGTAATGATACTTGATTGCTATATGCTTAGTCTTAGCATGCATGACTGAATTCTTTGATATGTTTATTGCACTGGTATTATCACAATAGATAATCACTGGCTCAAGAATATTCATATTGATACCTTCTAGTAATTGTTTGATCCATGCAATATTAGAGAAGTTTGCAACAGTAGCCACATATTCTGCTTCTGCAGTAGACTGTGAGATGCATCCTTGCTTCTTAATGATCCATGTGACAAGTCTGTCACCCAAGAAGAATGCTCCTCCAGTTGTGCTCTTTCGGTCATCTAGGTTTCCAGCCCAATCAGCATCAGTATAGACTTGAAGCTCAAATTTACCCTTTTTGTTATACCATAAACCATAGTTCTCGGTGTTCTTTAGATATCTCATAATTCTCTTGACAATATTCATATGTAATTCTTTGGGATTAGCAGAGAATCTTGCAACTATTCTAACTGCATGTGCTATATTTGGTCTGGTATGAACAACATACATTAGTTTTCCAATCATTGATCTATATAGGTCTGATTTACCTCATTTGAGTTATCTTCCTTTGTTAGCTTACATCTGGTTTCCATAGGTATTTCAATTGGCTTGGAATATTCCATTTTGAATATCTTCAACACTTCCTTAATGTATTTGGATTGTGTGATATATATGCCTGCATCTTGTTGAAGAATTTTTAGACCAAGAAAGAATTTGATCTCCCCAAACATAGACATTTCAAACTCTTTTCTCATTTCATTAGAAAATGATTTACATAACATATTATTACCCCCAAATATTATATCATCAAAAAATATTTCAGTAATCCAATTCCAGTATATGATGATAGAATTCCAAAGAGCAAGGAGGATCACAGGGCTAGCATGGAGAATTGGCTCAGTGAGGAAATGAAGGACATGAAGCAGCACCTGAATGAAATGCAAGAGGCTATGGAGCCCTTCAAAACCAATCTGGAAGAAATGGAGAAGGATCTACTGATTAAGGTAAAAAATAACAATAGAGATGAGGAGATTATAGCCAGAGTCAATGCTCTTATGGAAGAAAAGCTGAAAGACATGAAAAATCAAATCAGCCACAACATGCATATGATAAGTATTATTCTCAAGCATAGTAAAGTAGGGCTTGAAGTATCTATTCAAAATATCAAAGTGTTATATGCTTAATTGGAGAGTAGTCTGCTGGAAAATACTACAATCACAATAGATGACAAAGCTGGGAGCTCAGGCCTGGGTACCAGAACCCGAAGTGGCATTAAAAAGAAAGTTCTAGAGATTCCAAAAGAGATGAAAGCGTTGAAGGAGTCCATTGATAAAATGGAAGACATGTAGAAAGAGGCTAAGGAAACCTATGAAAGTATGAAGTAGTTTTTATCTGTTATGGTATCTACGCTGGAAGTTGTGCTGGAAATTGTGTTTCTTTTTGATAGTTTTTTGTTTTCCCTTTTTGGGTTTTGGGTGTTCGTTGGGGTCCTACTTTTTTTTTGTAGTAGGCTATCTATGTGTGTAAGGGATGATGATTGTTATATTTAGTACTCTTTTGTAAAAGGTTTCGGGGTCCTTTCAAAACCTATTTTAACCTTAATCAAAAACAAATATTTCAGTAATCAGAATATTTCCATCGATATCTTCTTTTAAGTACATATTTCTATTTTTAGTTTTTCTTACAAAGTCAATGCTTATGAGATAGGAGTAAAGTATTTCATACCAGGATCTAGGTTCTTGTTTCAATCCATACAAGGCTTTATGTAGTCTACATACCATGTTTCTCTTGTCTGGATCAACAAACCCTTTTGGTTGTTCAATGTATATTTCTTCTTCTAGTATTCCATTTAGGAATGTGGATTTGACATCCATCTGGTATACCTTGAATCCTTTGAATGCAGCATAAGAAAGTAATATTATTACTCCTAGTCTAGCAATGGGTGCAAAGGTTTCACCATAATCAATACCTTCTTCTTTTGCATACCCCTTGCATACTAATCTTTCTTTATTTCTTATGAATTCTCCATTCTCATTCAACTTATTTCTGAATATCCATTAGTACCAATGACATTCTTGTCATCAAGTCTTGGTACTAGTGTCCATGTCTTATTCTTCTCAATCTGTTCTATCTCTTCATTCATAGCACTAACCCATTCCTCATTTTCAAGTATAGTATTAACAGATTTAGGCTCAAAATCACAAAGTAAACATCTAGTGTTTAGTGACTTACTTCTTGTTCTCATTCCATCCTTCTTGTCTCCTATGATTTGATTTTGTGGATGATGTATTCTGACATACTTATCAAGTTTTGGTTCAGATCATTGTCCATCATTCTGATCATTATCATGACCTTCATTCTAATCTCCATCACTCGGAACATCATCTTGAGTATTTCCCTAATTTTTGGTAATTGCAGCCTACTGCTCGGGTGCAATGTTCTGTTGCTCGAAAGTGATACATTGTTGCTTGGGTAGAGTGTCAGGTTCTTTAGTGTAAACAAAATTGTTGTAGTCTTATGGTTCTTTTCTTCTTTCCTTATCATTCTTCTCTACAAATTCATCTATTCTTACATTTGTACTTTCAATGATCTTGTTGGAGTACTTGTTAAGACATTTATAAGCCTTGATTTTGGTGGAATACCCTAGAAAGATACCTTCTTCACTTTTGGAGTCAATCTTTCCATTTATATCATATTTCAAAATATAACATTGACTTCCAAAGATTCTAAAGTAACTTACATTGGGTGTGTAACCATACCATAGCTCATAGGGTGTCTTCTTTGTGTCCTTCAATTTTACTCTGTTCAATATGTAGACAACAGTACTAACAACTTCCCTCCAAAAATTTTGAGTGATGATTTTCTCAATCATCAGTGTTCTTGCACAATCAACAATGGATCTATTTCTTCTTTCAACAATTCCATTTTACTGTGGTGTTCTTGGTGCAGAAACTTGTCTTTTAATTTCATGCTGATTATAGAAGTTAGTGAATTCATCAGAAATAAATCCCCCTCCTCTATCTAATCTTAAGCATTTCAATTCCTTACCACTTTGTTTTTCTACCATAGACTTATACCATTTAAACATCTTGAATGCTTCTGATTTATATTTTAAGAACATAACTGCCATCATTCTAGAATAAGCATCTACAAAGAGAATGAAATACCTATCACCATAGTAAATTTTTGTCCTCATGGGTCCATATAAATGAGTATGGACTAATTCTTGAATTGCATTAGATGTATGGGCTTTACTCTTGAAACTAGACTTTGTCATTTTATCTTTTTGACAATTCTTGCACATGATATGTTCAAGTTTTGACATGCTTGGTAAGCCTCTTACTTTCTTTTTATTGTTTATCTTTATCATGTTTTCAAAATTCACATGGCATAGTATTTTATGACACAACCACATGTCTTCATTTCTATCCATTAAACAAGTGGTGTTAATGTCATCAAGATAGAAAAGGTCACCTTTTGTCTATTCACCAGTTTCGATCAACCTTCCTAATTCATTGAAGATCTTTGCCTTATTATTTTTAAATGCTACTCGGTGACCTATGCTACTCAGTGACCTATGTTATTCAGCTGTGAAAAACTCAATAGATTATAACTAAGTCCTTTTACCTAGTAAGCATTTTCACATTTGATCAGGTTATTCAACATTATGGTTCCTTTACCTTCAACTGGACAAGGTGTGTCATTACCCATTCTTATTGATCCACCATTATAGTATTCAAAAGTTTCAAACTTTTGTTTATCACTGGTCATGTGGTGAGTGCAGCCACTATCTATAATCCATACATCATTCTTACTAACCTTAGATATGAGTGCAGTCTCTACATACCTTTCTTCTTCATCTGAATCATCCTTCATGGATACAAATACCATCTCAATGTCTTCATCAGATTCAGTGTCAGTATCATCAGCTCTGTTCTCATCCAGGTAACAAGATTTCTTTCCTTTGTCCTTGTAGTCTCGGGTATCTCTTCTGTTAGATTGTTAGTTGCTTCGGTAATATCTGTTATCACCTCGGTCAAACTTATTTTCATATTTTCTATCATTACTTCTGTCATCTTTTCTTCTGTTAGGACATATTGCAGCAAAGTGTCCAACCTCTTTACAATTAAAACATACAAGTGATAATCTAACTTTGTATCTACCTTTGCCTCTCTGCAATCTTCTAGCCATTAGTGCTTCTATCTCATCAAGATCTTGGTCATCAATATCACTTTCACTATCATTTCTAATAGTGTGTCTATGAATTGACTTACTTATTTTCAAAGAAGATTTGAATGCAAACTCTATAGATGGTAAGACACTATTATCAAAGTTATTCATTTCAAATGAAATCTATCTACCAATCAGACTATCTAGAGTAACATTATTGTTTGCAACTGCTCTCATTTCTTGTATATCAGATACTGTAATAACATATATAGGTAGTAAGGTTCTCAGGATTTTACTTACCACTGTCTCTTCTTCAAGTACACCTCCAACTCCTCGAATAGCACTGAATACTTCTTTTATTCTGCAACTATACTGAGTGATATTTTCTCCCTCTTTCATCCTTAGGTCATCAAACCTCCCTATTAGGCTTTCTGCCTTGGCTCTTAGTACATTAACATGTCCTCCATGTACCAGCTTCAATTTATCCCACATTTTCTTTGCAGAGGTGCAGGTTTTGACATCTTCAAACTCAACATCAGAGAGTGAGGAAGGAAGTTCTATCATCATGCAATTATGCTCATGCTTTTCTCTCAATTTATCAAGTGTTTGAGGTCTTGTAGGCAACACATACTTAGTATCTAGGTGTTGAGTAACATCATTACCAATACCTGATAGGTGGAGTCTTATTCTGCTTTGCCATGATGTAAATTTGTCTTTATTGAACTTGGGCACATCTCGTTTGTTCATCTTGTGATCTTTTTCTTGAGTTGTTAAACTCCCTTTCTAAGCACACAATCTCTGATACCAATTGTTAGAAGAACTGAGAGGGAGGGGGGGGGGGTGAATCTATGGCCTCAAAAATATTCCAATAACTTAACCCAAAAACTTGGTACTAGAATATTAAGCCTCTAGTTATCTTTAGTCCTACAAGATGAATGCCTTCAAATAATCTTAACAAATAACTAATGCTCAGAGTTCACTGTTAAACCTCATTCTTACTGTTTACCGATTAGTAGTCTTACATTTACCGAAATACAATAAATTGCTTAGTGTATACCGATCAATCCAGATTATTTGTGTAATGCAAAACACTAAAGTAGTGACTCATAAACACATTGACACATAGATTTTTAATGTGGAAACCCTGTTAAGGGAAAAACCACTTGGGACCGGTAACCTAAAATTTTCACTCTTCTTAAGTGAGCTTGGTGAGGAGGCAACCCTATTAAAGGTTACAAACAAATTTTTAGGTGTGATCTTGTTAGAGGATTTAAATAGAATAGTTTGTCACTTGATATCTGGCATCTCTATGCTACCTTCTATGACCAAACCCAGTGAAGTTTGTCAAATGGTATCAGGCATCTCATGCTATCTCCATGATAATTTTTTTTGATACTCCTTAGGATGTATCTCAATATAGAAAGGATTGTTAATTCCTGCTCAGTTACGAGAATTTATGATCCAATGGTTAAATTGAAATAGTAAATGATCTGTTCACATATACAACTATAGACTTGTAGATTTTTAGATCTATTGTAAGCTCATAATACCTTTCTGAGTAATGTATCTTTTTAATACCTTTTCTCCACTTCTTTCTGCTCCATTATGCTGTGATTCTCTGTTGCTTGGTGTCCACATAAATCTTTAGCTCTTTCCTTAGCTTGATTGATTAGGACTGTATGAAGTTGTTCTTCACCAATTTTATTTAGCATCCTTCTTCTCTATTCACCCCCCTAATTCACAATGAATTAGATTGTCTCTTTATAGACATGATATCACCATTTCTTAGTTCTTGACTTTCTTGTTCTTGGTGTGATCCACAATTCTAGCCAATCTTTCTTTAAAGCTTTACTTAAGTTTTATCCTGTAGATTTCTCCTTGACAATTGGAATAAAAAACTTTAAATCTTTGACTTATCTCTTTCTTTAAATTGTCAATGAAAACAATGTTAACATCCAGTTAACTCTATCTTTAGCTCTTTCCAGCTAAGTATTTTTTCATTTCTGAACTTCAGTTCTTTTCGGTGTTTTAACTCTTTGATAGCTTGGTTCAACACTTTAGTTCTCCTCGGGCATCTCCATCAGGGTTGTCTGTTCGTCGGGCATCACTGTGAAGTTTTTCTGATCGGTAATGCTTTTGATTCTACTCGTTGGTAATTCTTGTTGGGTTTCTTTCTCAGGCATTACTGTGAATTTACTCTCGGGTTTCTCTATTCGTCGGGGTGCACTGCCCATCGGTGTTTGTAGTCACTTAGTGAATACTGATCTTTTATACATTACTAATAGCATAAACTTTATCTTTCTAGTTCTCTGAAGTCTTTTACACTTTTTATATAACCAATTAGATTATATCAAGTGGACATCAAAGGAAATACAATCCATTAACTGATTTAATGTCTTGCATTATCATTCTGCTTTTTGGTGATCAACTTAACATCTTCAAACATTCAATCAGTTATGGTTCATCACCATTGATTTGTAAAAACATCCTCCAACTTGGATGTAATCTACCCACAAAATGATTCCATATGAAAAATGCGACTAAAAATGCGTGCCCAGGAATTTCGGGGTTGTGGACCTCCAAAAAATGTATGATTGACAATTGGCTAAGTATATAAAATGAATGAAGTCTAAAAAATGACTACGTATCAAAATGACACTTAGTTCTCTTGAAGAATGTTTGGGTGAGCTTTGTGAAGTCTCTCCATGATCTCCCAGACTACATCAAAATTAGGCAACTCTATGAATTCCAAATGCCTTTTCCGCCTTACTTGGAATGAGATGAGATTTGAACCAAAAAATTTGATCTCCTCTATGTGCTCCATTATGTAGCTCATGTCCTCTTTGAAGTAAAACAATTGCTGCAAATCTTCTTGAGTGTTTATCCCGGCTATAATTTTGACAAACAACTGGACAATGTTCTTTGTGGAATATAACTTTTGTTTATTATCATCTTCATACAACTCCAAGTCCATTCCTTTAAAGAATTTATCTATCTCCTCTACCCACAACATAACATATTTTCTCCTCTTTTCAATATTTTCCAAGCTCTTCTGATAGCCTTTAATAAAGGCATCGATGGTAGTGAGCCACTCATCAAAATTATCCAAGTTTGCACCTTTATACAATTTCACCAAGATTTGAAAGCATTTCTTTCTTATTACCTTCAAATATTGAAGTACCCATTGCCATTTTTATGTCTTATTATAAATTCCTTGCTCCCCTTCCATCGGTTCAATGAGCTGTGTGACCTCAATGAGGATTATTTTGAATGCTTCAAAATAATACAAATGGTCTCAACTCTGAATTTGTCAAATTTAGACCTCCAATCTATAGATTCTTTTAGAAAAGGATTTAGGATTTTGGTGGTGCTCTCTTCTCAAGTGTTTCTTGTAGTGAGATCTCTAGATGATCTTGGTCAATAGGACCAACTATCTTGGTTATATAGTCCTTCAAAGTTACAACATATTCTTTTAGACCTTGAATTTCAGTCTCATTTTTCTCAAGGTACTTAAACAATTACCGCAACCCCAAAGAAGCCAATTAACTGCCACCTTCATGGGTGGGTTCTCCTAAATCAACCTCCTCCATTATATAGTCTTCTCGAGTTATCTCTGTAATGCTCGTCATATGAGGAGGTACTGCCACTTGAGCTTTCTATTGACCACTATTATCTTGTGTAACATATGAAATCCTTTGAGCAATTTCATTGGAATCCCCCTATGGAATGTCTACCCTAATGTAGGCATATCAACATCCTCTTCTTTAGTGTGTGTTCCCCTTCAGAGTTGTATTTCCTTAGAAAACCAAGTGGGCTTAGTAGAGGTTGATAAAGGCTCATATGGGGTTATGTTTATGATGGACATGCCTCCATGATCACTTTCATCTTTAACACCTTCTTTGTATTCCCCTCTTTCCAAAGCCTCCCTTATCTCTGAATTCTCCTCTTCCCCCTCCTCCTCAGATTTCTCACATTGTTCATTCTCTGGAGTTCTATCTCTTCTTGCAAGTTGTGAAGAACCTATTGTTGTTCTACATGTTCCTGTATCCCTACTTTATCACCCATATCCTTAGGAGTTTTTTCTCTCTCTCACCCTTAGAAGATGAACTAGCTAATACTTATGGCCATAATATAGTTATTGGTTCCTATTTCTTCTTTAAGGACACTCGTTCTACTTCCACCTATAAAATTTATGGAGGTGGAGGTGTTAAAATATATGTCTCTTGAGTATCTTGTACCGAGTCATCACCCTTGGGTTCCTTAGTTGTTGCATTGGTATTTATTTCTTCTTCTTCATGCCCAATTTTATTCTCTCTTGTTTTATTTCCTTGTCCCTCCATCCTTCTCCCCTTCTCTATTTTAGGTTCTTCATCCAAAGATGGGTGAATAGGTACCTGCATCTCTATTTTCTCACTAAGAACTTGATCTCCACTTGCCCCCATCTAATTTTCAGTTTTTTGTGTTGGAGGGGTAGTAGTTTATCTTGTTATTGTACTTGAAAGGGTGCTTGTACTGGTACCAATGTAAAATCAAAATTAGGATTGACAAATTGAATAGGAGGTTTGAAGAATCTGGGAATATTCTCAAGGTTTGATAACTCCAATTCATTTGATCCCAAGTTACCCTATTATCTCAGCCTATGTACTTGTCTCAAAGTTAATTGCACTCTTTTTTACTTGAGGCTGAGAAAAATCCACTCATTCTGCTCTTTTGGCAACTATAGTAGCTTGCTAAATTCTTCTCATCAAGGGGACATTTTCTTCTTCTACCTCCTTCTCTTTGGGTAATATTTCTAGGTGAGGTGATACTGAAGCCCTATTTCTTCTGTAAACCCTTCCCTCCACTTGGGGCTCTGTATCCTTCTTCCTTTGGCCTGATGTGGAAGGTATCTCAGGTGTCTGAGATTGAGTATCAACTTGTTTTGTCAGGGGAACCGTATTATAATTTTTTATTCTTCCATTCTCCATCCTCTTCTCTGAAGGGCCATAAGTCGTAGGCCTTGTATGCTTTTAGTTTGTCTCTGGCCAAATGGGAGCAGTTTCCTTAAATATCAGGATATTCACCTTTATTCCTTTCCCTTTTTCCACATTAGAAGGCATATTCGGTTGAGGTTTCACGGGAACTAGATCAATCCTGAAGGGTTCATGTATCCACCTGTATGCCTCTTTTCATGATTCACAGTTCCAAAGCTTTCCAAAGGCAAGGGTTAGTAGCAAAGGTTTTACAAATTATATAAATCCAATACACAAATACTACTAAAATGAATAACTTTGAAACGTAACCAATAAAATATACAAGCACAAGAAAGGAACACAAATAAATGCAAACCCCGAAGCACTTGAAGCTTCTATTGTTCTCTCCACTCCTTCCCAAACGCTGTTCTTGATGCTCAGTATTGGGGTGGGCAGCGTCTATGACTTGAGAAGTGTCGAGAATTTGCTAATTGAAACAAGTGTGTGATCGCAAGATGGATTGAATGCTAGAACCAAACTGACATAGTAATGGCACACGAGAGCTTGAAATCCTGGATCCTTAAAATGGTTATGAAGGGTTTATTATATAGGAATTGGGGATGAAATGAACGGTTGAGATCAATCCCAGAGACAGGGAGATGAACGGTTGAGATCAAAGGGAACTGGAGAAGCCATTAGTAAACTCCACCTCTTCAATTTGTAAAGAGGAGACATAGTTTGGTTGACTGAAGAGCTAATTGTGAGTTACCTTTTTGAACTAAAGAGGTGGGTGAAGTTACCCATGTGGACTGGAGAGGTGGGTGAAGTTACGAGATGGGTGGAGTAACCCATGTGATCTGATTGGAGTTATCTCTTTGAAGATAAATGAATATTTAATTCATTTATTTAATTAAAGTTTTCAACATGTGAGATAATTGAATTCTTTTTGATTTAGAAT
>MU227385.1:378118-390942 GCA_018584345.1 Thuja plicata | reverse complement strand
TTCACACAATGTTCTTCACATTTTCCTGGGATAGACACTAGTTTTGGACACCAAATGAAGAGTTCTTTCAAGATTTTTAGGTCAAAATAGGAATATAGTATCTCTGGTCAATTGCGGTACAACTCCATCGATTGCGGTAAAGTAAATGGTCGATTACGGTAGTTTGTTATCGATTGTGGTAATAACCACGATGATTGCATAAATAAACAAGTTAATTGCGACATACTTCCTTCAATTGCGACACAATGCGGGCAATTGCGGTAAATGAGGAACAGTCTAAAAAAGACTAGAGGATAAAGATCACTGCTTGACAATTTTGAAATTTTTAAAACAATGCTTCTGATTTGCAAGAAAGTTGACATTGACAACCCTAGAATTTAACATGTTTGACTCATTTTGACAGTTTGGATGTTTTGTTTTGCGTTTTCAAAAACTGATCAAAGAAACAAGCACGATAGACACTGTGTTTTGGAGAATGAAGACTGAAAATGTGTATGTTCTACAACTTTTTCAAGTTTCAAGGTTATCACAAGGTCTAAACAATGAACAGTTAGATTAATCTAGGTCAATGGCTTCAGAATACAATGTTATAGGCCCAATGCTTGAATGTCCATTAGCTCACACAACAATTGTCACGCTACTAGGACACGAAGATCCATGATGTAGGTGCCCATGTTTTTGCAATTTCTAGGTATTGTTGCCGTGGAGTGAAGATCTCTTTCACTACATAAATACCGTGGGACACATATGTTGGGGATCTTGGGGGGAAATTTTGCAACCCCTTGCACTATAATAAGGTACCTGTTTGAAGGTAAAACAGGTTGGCCTCTTATTAATCAAGGTTGTAGTAAGGGTCCGTGGTGTCTCTCCAATCAATTTGTACGTGTGTGACTCACTTAAGAGCCTAGTTGATCACGTTGGCTCCTTAGGGATATTCACCCGATCCAGACTATCACCAACACACCTCGCCCGAGCTTGGCTAGATAAGATGAAACTTTGGTTTGCACCTTGTTTATATACTGATCGGAAGGATTACCAGTTTAAGGTCATTCTCTAAGGAAGAAGCGCATTCCCCAGACAGGCCTTTCTAAAAATTATAAAGGTTTCTAATCTAACAGTTTGTGCAAGTGCACCGAAAACTCAAGACACAAGGCAAATCGATTAAGCTCAAAAAGTTTGAAATGTGAACTAAGCTACACCACCATACAAGCACAAGTGTTCAATTTTAAGCCTAAAAGTAGGTGTTGATTGCTTGTTCAATTTTAATGCACCAAATCAAGAAATTATTTGCCTTGTTCAATTTTAGTTCCCACGTCAATTTTAAGCCCAATTTTGAAATGTGAGATGTAAGATGTGTGACAAACACTATTCTTTTTAAACCCAAATCGACAAGTGAATGAATTTTAAGTTGTATTGTTATCTTGCCTCCTTGATTTGTACCTGTTAAAGAAAGTGTTTAGTATCTTCAGAAATGAAAGCTTTCAATCCAAAGTAGCAAAATATCCAGAAACTCCGTGATTGTTGAGATTGCTGAAATTAATGGTGACTTTATACTTACCTGTGAATCTCTTAATTGAATCAATGTACCTCGTGTTTGCTTCACTTTGATCGTTAGCTATGATTGTGAGAATAGCCCTTTGTTTTGATCAATAGTTGATGGTTCTCCTTCTGGAAGCTCTTAATGCTCTAGCACCTGGTATGCGCCTGATTATCCTTTTGGCCATCATTTTCTGAATCCTAAGAAATCAAGAAAGAACACACAAAAAGAAAACTTTTTCAAAGATATTTCTTTTTTTGAAAATATTTCTCAGAAAAAATAAAATAATAGAGAATAAAGTCCCTATATAATTTCAAGACCTTTCCAAAAATGTAACTTTTTTGATAAGAAATGGTGATTTGTGTTCAAAACTAAATTTTTATGAAATATCATAAAAAAATTATAAAAAATCGTAAAAAATTCAAAAAAATCTGAATTTTGGACTGAAGCTTTCTTATGTCAAAGGGTACCTGCAATTTTTTTTAGATCATAATTCCTTAATTTGTGCCCTAGGGACCCATTTTATCATAAAAGACCAGTTTGAAAAGATATGTTATTTTTGCAAAATAATTTCACAGAAATTAAAATCACAGAGAATAGACCCCCTCTATAATTTCAATACCTTTCCAAAAATGAAACTGTTTTGATAAGAAACGCTGATTTGTGTCCAAAATTAAATTTTTATGAAATATCAAAACAAAATTATAAAAAATTGTAAATTTTTTTGAAAAATCTGAATTTTGGACTGTAGCTTTCTTATGTCAAAGGGTACCTACAATTTTTTTTTTAGATCATAATTCCTTAATTTGTGCCCTAGGGATCCATTTTATCATTAAAGACCAGTTTGAAAAGATTTGTTATTTTTGCACAATAATTTCACAGAAATTAAAATCACAGAGAATAAACCCCCTCTATAATTTCAATACCTTTCCAAAAATGTAATTTTATTGAAAAGAAACTCTGACTTGTGCCCATAAATTATTTTTTATAAAATATCACAGAAAAATTTTAAAAAAAAAAAAAATTCAGAAAAATCTAAATTTTTGTTTGGGGCCTCCTTAGATCAACATTAACCTGCAAAAAAAATTTCATAAAATAATTCCATGCAGTTTGAAAGATATGACCAAATTTCACGCGGACTGTAAGTTCATGTCGGGTTCACCAAAATGTACGCCTCTTTTCATGATTCATGGTTCCCAAGATTTCCAAAGGAAAGGGTTATTAGAAAAGGTTTTACAAATGATATAAATCCAATACACAAATACTACTAAAATGAATAACTTTGAAACGTAACCAATAAAATATACAAGCACAAGAAAAGAAAACAAATAAATGCAAACCCCGAAGCGCTTGAAGCTTCTATTGTTTCTCTCTACTCCTTCTGAAATGTTGTTCTTGATGATCAGTATTGGGGTGGGCAGCGTCTATGACTTGAGAAGTGTTGAGAATTTGCTAATTGAAATGAGTGTGTGATCGCAAGATGGCTTGAATGATAGAACCAAACTGACATAGTAATGACACACGAGAGCTTGAAATCCTGGATCCTTCAAATGGTTATGAAGGGTTTATTATATAGGAATTGGGTATGAAATGAACAGTTGAGATTGATCCCAGAGATAGGGAGATGAACGGTTGAGATCAAAGGGAATTGGAGAAGCCATCAGTAAACTCCACCTCTTCAATTTGTAAAGAGGAGACAGAGTTTGGTTGACTGAAGAGCTAATTATGAGTTACCTTTTTGAACTAAAGAGGTGGGTGAAGTTACCCATGTGGATTGGACAGATGGGTGGAGTAACCCATGTGATCTAATTGGAGTTATCTCTTTGAAGATAAATGAATATTTAATTCATTTATTTAATTAAAGTTTTCAACATGTGAGATGATTGAATTCTTTTTGATTTAGAATTGCTTTATTGAATGAAATAAAATTAATTTAATTGGAAGAATTTAATTAGTAAGTTTAAATATTTGAATTTAAACTATAGGAAATTGAATTTAATTAATTAACCTTAATTGATTAAATATTTGAATTTAAACTATAGGAAATTAAATTTAATTAATTAATTAATGGTAATTAATCAATTAAGGTTAATTAATTAAATAAAATTAATTATTTAATTAATTTTGAGAATTTGATTAGATGATTTGGGGAATGAATTTAGAGGAAAATAGATGATTAATTAATGATTAAAAATCCATTAATTAATACACAAAAATTAGTGTTTTTAATGTAAAGTCGCAAGCCTGTCCATTTTCGGGTGTCTACACCACCTCATAGTCATATCTATTATGTTCATGGATAGGTGTGTGATATCATAATTCTCATCCCTATGTACCTTGACATTCAGAATTGTATTATTGTACACCTTGTCTTTATTGTAAATCAGATCAAGGATATTCTATGTTTTTTTCCCATACCTTTGGAGGAATGCAAACTTCCATTACCTCTTGTGCTAGTTCCAAATCTATTCTACAATGGTCCCTAATTCTCACCTCATAATCATCAACACACATCATCCAATGATCTTCTAGATGAGGTTATTGGTTGTAAAAATTTCTTGTAATGTGGTTGAAGGTCCCAATCGGATCACACCTAGGCCTTATAAAATGAAATTCTTCCAGAGTACAATCATCCCATTTGAATGCTATTGATTTAAAAACATTTATATCCTATACAAAGTGGGCTTTGATAGAGATAAGGAAGTCCCAACATTGCTTCTTCTTGTTCTTGATGATCTCACAGACATCTGAAACTTGCCTTCCAATTTCCATTAGTACTATCCTGTCTGAGGGGTAACAAGACAAATTCTTGGGTTTAAGGGTGCTTCCTGCCATGTGAATATATGTGAAGGTCCTGAATTGAATGTAATAGGCCCCAATGGATGAGACCTTAGCTACAGTTTCATCTGATAATCCCTTTACATAATCGCCTTCAATGGATCTGATTATTGCAAAGATGAAGGCATCATTAACTAGCTTGTATTCAGGGCTGCCATCTTTCAGTTTATCCTTCCTCACAAGCTGTGGGTATATAGTGTATGGCCATGCATTTTGATCATTGAATGACCCCTTCTTTCTAAGCCCTAGGTATTCTGCTCTTGAAGCTGGAAGGTAGATGATGTAGGAGGTCATGTAAAATTTTTGATTGTTTTTTACCTATGTATATTGATAATGGAGGTTCTCACCGACCATGGTGGACCAATCTATCTGTACCTTCCTTTCTCTGATCTTTTCTATCATGTGAACCATCCATGGTTCCATTTTTTTTGCAGTAGGGATGCCATATACCCTACTCAGAAGTGTTACTGCAATTCCCATGTCAGGTGTTTCTCAGATGTTTCTCATTATAAATGAGGCCATAGACTTTAGGATTATTTTGAAACCACCTCATTCCCCCCTCCTTGGTGATTAGGTAGTAGTGATCTACTTTTGGTAAATGGAATATATCTTCAATGATGTCTAGTCTCACGTCCAACACAAAATTTCCAGCCTTATTTCTTACTACCTTCTCATCTAGTACATAAAGATCCGCCAGTGTGAGGACCATGTTTGGTGAAATAATGGAAATAGGATGATTAGTTGCATTTAGTAATTCCACCAATGCCAAAGTGGTGCAATCTATACATCTTGTTGTGGGTCAAGCACACTACCTCAGGAATGAGTTCCAATCCATATGACCAATGTTGGTATTAGTTATTTTACTGTGCAAGTTCCCCACCTTGGTGAGAGTGTTATACCCCTTGAACTTGTATTTTATTGGTTGAGGTCTTGAAATATTTGTATCCTCTATGTAAATGTTGTTTTTAGAAACATATTATTGAAAGTACAAAAAATATTCTATCTAAAGATAAACAAAGCAAGAAAACCCTAAGAAACCATAAATAAAAAACCCATTAGACTGACCAAAAACCAACTCTCTATATTCTTCACAGTTTCGGACCTTCGCAGTCCAACAAAGCTCTCAGACCATGAAAGTCTAATGCTACGAATAATGTGAAATGAACCTTTGGGTGATCTACAAAGTATCAGAGTTACTTAGGACTTTCAGAGTGTGAAAGTCTGAAAAAAACTTGACGAGGGAACTAAATGGGTGCGTTCTGGGTTGCAGAGTGACAGAGGTGGTGATCTTTTTTGAAGCATGCAATGTTGAAACACCGAAACTATTTAAGACTTTGGGATCACCTAAATTTCATAGCCAGGGAGTTTTTTTTGGAGTATTGGAGTTACTTAGCACTTTTAGAGTGCAAAAGCCCAAAAATATTTGTTGTGAACCTTGGGCATGCCTAGGGTTGCGGAGTATCAGAGGCACTTATTGATTTTGGTGTGGGAAACACCAAAACACTAAACACTCCGAAGGATGGTTGAGTTGCGACTAAAAACACATGGAAAACTAAAACAAAGAAAATACCCTAGAATACACCGAGATTGAGAAAATCCTAAAAACAAAGAAAACACCCTAACTAAAATAAGCCAAATCAAAGTAAAACCCTAGGAAGACAAAAAAACAAAGAAAATAACAACCCTACCTCGCAGGCTATGAAGAAAAATGACAATCTATGATGCTTGAGCTCAAAGAGACTGATTTTAGTGCCAAGCCAACTCAAAATAGGGTGAAAAAAGAGTCAAAGGATGAATCAAAAGGTCTCTGAGTCATTGTGCAATTGGAGCCCAAAAAGATGACAATTGTAGAATGAGAAGAAAAGAAGGACAAAACCCTTCTTATAGGAAAAACACGCAGATGATGTCATTAGGAAATTCAGGGTGTGAGACTACAAAAGTCTGACATTCTAACTCCCAGAACTAAAGCGAAGCTTGACATTTTGGCCTTTTGGAGTTTTGGAGATCTTGGGATTTCTGGCACTCCAAAAGTCGAAAAAGGGAAAAAAACCACTAAGTCTTAAGGTCTTAGTGTAAAATAAAAGGACAAAGGAGGGAAAAAAGACTTACAAGAAAACCAAGGATGATACTCAACTATCAGGAGCCTCCGTAGGGGCCCACAATTTGAATCTCTAGATACATGGTCCTTGTTAACCTTAAAAGACTCTAAACCACTTAAAAATCCAATAGACAAGAAAAAGAAGGGGTCCCCATTAGGCCAAGTAGCCTAAATGACGCGTGTATTGTGAAACCACAACAAAAGTCCCGAAAAAAGGATAAATGACTGAGGCATTTCTTTATCAACAAACAACTTCTAGAAACTCATCTTGTAATAAACAAAACATAAGTACCATTCATGGAAATATTCTTTCACCCATGCTCAAAATTGAAGTCTTCTCTTGTTTCTTCTAGTGTGTGTATTTGTGTGTTCATTCCTTTGACACTTTGACGAGGATGACCTAAATGAATATCAGCCAAAAACTAACCTTCACAATGTTGTCAAGGGCTTCCCGAGAAGAGCTCTACTGCCTGTCAGGCATCCACAGCCCCAACAGAGTTTCCCCCAAGTCCCAATCTAACCTTTCTCTACTTCCAGTCGGGCGTCCATAGCCATGGTAGATATTTCTAGATTCACCCTTCTTTGGATTTCTGATGATATTTGAAGCTGAGGTATATGGAGAATTCCCTCTTTGGAATTATTTCTTCTTTCTTGAGTGGTGACCAGTTCCAACCACTTATTCTTTGAGTATACTATCTCTTGAATTTATTAATTTTATTGCTTTTGATAGACCTAGGCAATGCTTAGACTATGCTACCTTGGCATAGGATTCTGATCACCATAGCAACCATTACTTTGAATTATTCATTTTGCTTGTACATTCTTCTTCTTTTATCCTCTCTTTCCTTACTCCATTTTTATTCAGGTTGTAGATGGAGAAGGGTTCTGGGACTAGTGGGTACCTGAGTCAACATGATGGTGCTAGATCTAACTAACAACCACCCAAGAAACCAACATTTCCAGTGTCACATTTTAATATATTATATGATTTAGGGTGATCAGTGTTGAACATTACCTTGATCGCTAGTAAAAGTATCACCATTTATGATCCCTATGTACAACTTCTTGCAAGATACATCTCTTTGGAAATTTTGACTAAGAAATACCGCTACCTCTCATTAAGGACCAGTTGTGATGGACCACTTATCGGGAACATCCCCAAAAAAACACACTGAACTCCCAAACATGAAGACTCAAAAAAGGAAAAGACGCAAACCAAAAACAAATAAAGATGAAAACCTAAGCTATTGTAATATATGGGGTAAAATGACACCCTTCTTTCAAGAGCCAAAATAATGTTAGAGGAACTGACCATTGACTGACAATGGAACCAACTCCCCATCCAAAGTACTGATTCAGATAATATTTTCCCCCAATATTTTTACTATATGATATGAGCTAGTCCACAGCCTTTCAAACTTGGTATGGCTGCCCAAATTTTCTCTCACATTATCCCACATGAGGACAAGGTCAAAAATCATGAAGACTTTGATAGAGGCTCTTTTGTCAAACCAACACTTGGAAATAACTTTATGATTCGATACGTGCTCTAGATCCATAGTTCTTTTCTCTTCCAAATTAAGGAGGTTCATGAGTCGGATCTGCATCCTATCCTCACCTTCAACGTATTGATCCATGAATTTAAAACTGGTACCTTTAGGTTCATAGGAAAAATGGGTTACAGACTGTAGACTAACTGGTAAGGGGACATTCCTAAGGCATTTTTTATTCTGACTAGGTCGATCCATAAGAAATACTTTAACTACATGTGCCAATCCCTAGGATTATCATCTAAGAGCCGTTTGATTAGAATTGTTAAGTTTTTTTAGTGGATTCTGCAACACCATTACCTTGCAGATAGTAATTAGAAGACAATTTTACAATTACCTGGTTTTCAAAAGTCCATTGAGAAAGTACAAAACATGAAAATGAGGGTGTGTTATCACATACTATATAAAGGCATACCGAACCTCATTATAATGCATTCCTCCAGAAACTTGGTCACCACTTCAGTAGTGTAATTCTTCAATTCCTGAGCTTCCATCCAGCGTGTGCAATAGTTTGTCACCATCAGAATATACCTATGATCTACATAGGATGGTGGATTAATGGTACCACCAAAATCCAAGCTTCATTAGGTGAACAAATGTACCTCATATACTGGCTGTAAAGGCATGACATGATTTCTCTTGTAGGTGGTGCTAGTTTGACATGTATGACAAGATCTTACATCTTCGTTTGTGTCTTTGAATAGAGTTGGCCAATAGTATCCCACTCTCTAAATTTGGTGAGCATTAGCTTCAGCGTATCCATAGCCTGTGCCATATTTTTCATGAAAATCAATCAAGACTAGTTTTGCCTCCTCCCTGTCTAAATACTTCAGGCACAACCCATCATAGTTACGTTTGTATAATTTCCCATTCTTCAACATATAAGAACTTCTTTTAATCCTCAAGGATCTTCTTTGTGAGTCATTCAATCCCTTTAGGTAGTGGATAATAGACCACATCTTGATACCAAAATTTTCAAAATAACCCCTCGATCTGTGATAGTTTGGTATACCAACCCTTCTTCCATTTCCGCCATCAGCTTTGTTAGGCCTTGGCCCCTTACTAGTTTCTTGGGTTGAATCTTAAGATTAAATTCTTGTATAATTGCCATCCATTTTCCTCTCTGTTTGCCTAACTCATTTTGCATTAATAAGGACTTTACTGCTGCATCTAGAACAATGCTAAGCACTTTACTTCTCAGAATGTAATGTCAAAACTTCTTCACAGCTTTCACCAAGGTGAATGATTATTAATCCAAATTTGGGTATCTCATCTCAACATTCATAAGAGGACATCTCATGAATGCAATTGTCTTTTAATTCTCACTATCCTTCTTTTTAGTGAGGATTCCTATGCATGAATGTTCAAAATAAAATGAGTATACCTTAAAAGGTAGAGTGTAATTTGGGCTAGCCAAGATGAGTTCTATGGCAATGAAATGTTTTTATCTCTTTGAATGATTTCTTCACTATAGTCATCTACTTGATCTTGTCATCCTTCTTCAACATGTCATTTAATGATTTCACTATCTCTATAAATCCACTAATAAACTTCCTCACAAAATTTATCTTTCTGAAAAATATTTTAATTGTTTCTGAATGTTTGGTGGGGTCAATTTGAGAAAAGATTTAACTCTTTCATGATCTATTACTATCCCATCCTTAGAAATGATGTGTCATAATAATTTTCCTTTTGTGACTCCAAACACATATTTCTTCTTGTTGAGTGAGACCACGATCCTTCTGCATCTTTTAAGAACCCTCCGCAAGTCATCTATATGATCTACACGATCTTTAGAAAACATCTTCAGATCGTCCATGTAGATAATTATATATTTCCCTACTAAACTATTGAAAGTGGTGTCCATCACCCACTGAAAGGTTTCTCCAATATTGATCAAACTAAATGACATTCAATGATATGCTAACGTCCCCCATTTGGTGGTGAATGTTGTCTTTAGTCTATCTTCTTCTGGTACCATAACCTGATTACAACCTGAATATATTTCTAAGAATGACATCATTTGGGATCCATTCACCACCTGCAACACTTAATCTAGAGATAGAAATGAGAAATTATCCTTTTGGGAAGCTCTGTTTAGATTCTAGAAATCTACACATTACCTTATCTCCCCACTCTTCTTTCTTAATGGGACCACCATGTGGAATGTCGAATTGGAAAAATAATCTCTGAGTCCAAAAATTTTTGAACCTCCTTTTGTATCAATGGTTCCATCATTGGGTTTACTGGTCTTTTCCTCTGTCAAAAAGGTTTATAATCTAGTTTCAATGGGATATTATGCACTATGACAGAAGTGTCATAGATTTTCAACTCTTTGTAAATCCAATCTATGACATCTCAGTACTTGGTAAGGAGTTGAACCATCCTTTTCTTTTCATCTTCAGTGCCAACCTTACCAATATGCACCTCCCTTGCGTCATCCTTAGTCCTGAGGTTGTATGTTTCACACTCTTCACCTCCAAGCGTTGGCTCTAGTTTCCTTTTCGCAACTAATTCATCTTTGTAAAAAATCCTTTCCAATGCCACTATCCCCTTGGGTATGAATTTTTTTTTTCAAACTCATGATGCCTTGATCATCTAGTTCCTCTAAATTGATTGGTCTATCTAGTTCCTCTAATTCTTCATTAATAACTTATTTTTCAAATACACCTGTGCACATGATGAACTAGAGGATATGTTGATCATCATGGAAGACTTGGAAATTTGTAATATTATCCAGAATTGCAAGAACAACAATAAGTTTAACTAGGAAATTTTTTAATTTGGACTTCTCCATATGATGTAATGAACTAGCAGAAACTGCTAGTGTGTCTGCAAAAAAATTTCTTTTTTCTTGGGATTGACTTAATGTTTAATGCTTCAAAATCTTTGATCAATTCCCATACTTTATTTCAATAATCGATAAACCTTTTATTATTGCATTAATACTAGCTTCAAACTTGTTTGATGATAAACTGAGAGTCACATTCTATTACCAGAGCCTGTATCCACTTTTCATGTGCCAAGAGGAGACCTCACACTAATGCTTTGTACTCTGCAACATTGTTAGTACATAAAAATTGCAATCTATATGTAGTGTAGAAGGACTTACCTCTTGGATTAATTAGTTCAATCCCAACACCAGTTCCCTTTTTACACTTAGAACCATCAAAATGTAGCTTCCATATTTGATGTATCTTAAAATATTTTGGCTTGCGTTGAAGCCCATCTTGAACTCCTGGCATTCCAAGTTCCAACCCTTTATTCTCTTCATTGTTTGAGGAAGTCATTTCTTCTTTATCTTTTCTTTGTATGCCACTTACACCTTAGCATATTTAACCTTTCTTATTCTGAGTGGGTTGGGATTTTTTTATAAGTCGGTAAGGCACCATCATCTGAGGAACTCCATTCACTATCCCCACTCTGTGTGAGACTTTTTCCATCTGATCCTGAGTCTTCACCTTCCACTTGAACTTTTGTTTGAGGCATATAATTTGGTGAACTACCTTCACTTGATGAAGCATCGCTAAGAGTGTTTAACATAAGAATATTATCACTTAGTCCCAGACCTTGAAATTTCTCCGTTGGTTGAATGATTTGGGTCAACACTTTGGGTAGTGCATCTTGACAACTTGAGCATGTGAATTCAGAATGACCCACCTGGTGTAATTGACAAAACCCTGGAAGTAATAGTATGTTAGGGTCCGCATCATGACCCAAATGCTTCAAGTTTGTGGTCATATTTATAATGAAGTCTTGAAATATTTCTTCATCAACCTAAAAATATTGTAAGGCTTGTACATGAGTGCCATCAGAATCATTAGTCTCTTTGATTTGGAACATAAGGATGTTGTCCAATCGATACACCCCCAAGTCTGATTGGGTGAACAACACCTCATTTGGGGAATTGCAATATCTATACTCATATTCTTGATTTTAGGTTCAACATCAATCTTGATTTGATTGTTTAATCCCTTCAATGGTAACCAAAGCTGAGTAAAATTAGTAGAGAGCCAACCTCTTAAACACTTAGTCCATTCTCTGCTCAACAACATCCCATAAAATTCTAGAATGTCAACAATATGTATGCCGATGTATCCTTTCACCCTTGGATCAACAAAAATTTGTATGTGCACATCTTTCAGTATGCCAATAACCTTAACCTCTACTTTATCTTGTTGTATCACTACTATGTTCATGGTTTGAGGAACCATTCCCAACTTTTGGCGGATAGAAAATGACATAAAACTGCATGACCCTGAGTTTATCAAATAATTGTGATTTTTTTTTAAAATATACATAAGCTCAGTAGGAACGAGAACACATCCATCCCATCTTTAAACATTGTTGGGAATTCCTATAAGGCATTCACATTGGATGCGGGAGCCCATGTATTGTTAGCTATTGTACTTTGCGTTAGAATACTTCAGGGATAACTGAGAGGGGGTGGTGAATCAGTTATCAGCAACTTGATCTTTCTTATACTTATTAGTCCAGATTGATACAAAGTAAATGCACATTCAGATAACACATTACACAACACATCAATGTGTTTACGGGGAAACCAAATGGTAAAAACCACAGTGGGAATTAGTACCCACAAAGAACTATACTATTTATAGTGATCCCTGTTAAAAGATCTTTCAACCCTGTTAGGAGTTGTTCATTACAATACAGTAGTATAGTGACCTGGTTAAGGGTCGGACCCTATTAGGAGTCTTTTACAATAACCCTGTTAGGGGTGGTGGACTCACTGTCCAAGTGGTGAAGGCTACAACCTTCTGGATATTTGATACACACT
>MU227385.1:351395-363491 GCA_018584345.1 Thuja plicata | reverse complement strand
TGGATAGTTTTTAATCAACAAGTATAAACATGGACCTGGATGTACTATTTTTTAAAAATCAATAAAGATAAGTCCTTTTTCTTTCACATGTGTAATAGTTTCATTATCATTTTACAATTAGTCCCTCAGATAAATCAATAGAACTTCTTCAAAGTGATATTTTGATGTGCATGCTTCCTGATTTGATTCATAGTCTATATTTCCAATTGGCTTTCTCATTTTGCATGGTTAAATTCTGTTGATTAAGGCCTTAGTCAATTGGTCTGTCATTTGAGAAGTATTACCCTTTTGAAATATCTCTGAATTTGTTTTAGGTTGCATGTACATTCCATAACACCTTTGTAGTGATAAGTTTTCTTGTAGAACTGTCTCTGAGGTTGAACATAAGATTGGAATGATCTTGACTCTATTGCCCATGGTAGAATAAGGCACTGGTCTAATCATTATTTGGATTATAGTTATTCAGTTCATTGTTTATAGTTTTGTGATATCTTATCTATCTGTTCATTTCAAATTACATACACATTTACTAAACATTCTTTCAATTACTTAAAGTATTTCAGTTTACAGTTCATGATATATTGATTTTAGTTATATTTATTTCAAGTTCCTTGCCATACTTGAGAGAGAAGGTTGAAGTGTTTCTTATCTGCTATAAAAAGCCTTGTAACTTGAAGGATAAGTCAAGGTATAGGCCTACCAGCCTTGGTTTTGCAGATCCATAATTGCATAAGTTCCAACCTTGCTTTGGTTGTGACTTGTTAGTTGGCCAAATCACTTGGGTTTCCAAGCATTGGATTGGCAAGTCCATAGGAAATCCAATTTAGCATTTTTAGGCACCAACACACCCCTTCTCGGAGATGATCTAAGCAGTCCCTCAAATCTCTCTGGTGAGAAAGATTTGATATTCTCCAGCCTACTATTTTTCAGGCCCTCCTTCTAGCGACACTTCTTTTGAGCATATTTTTTACATTATGTAAAAGTTAGGAATAAGCGATGCAGTTTCCCATCTTGAAAGATTGAATAAGTTACTCCTAATGTTCTCAATGGTCATGGTACAACCGTGTGGAGACTCAATTGAAGATAAATGTGGTTATTCACAAGGAGGCCTTTGCTGGTATGATTAAAACTAAAGATACAAAAAAGCTTTGGCACGTTTTGTATTTTCTTGATTTTCAATGTATGTAATTTACTAACTATGCAAATCTAATTTTAAAACTTATAATGATTTCCTATCTTAACCAATTTCCAAAAAATATCAAAAGATTGAGTAACAAGAATTATAAGAAAATTTGCAGGAAATGAAATCTAACAGACATAAATCATCGTTGAATCACGCTGGCAAATTAAGTGATGAAGTATGGAAACCCAAAAACATAAATCAAATAAACTCACAATTCCATGTTGAGCATATGCAATCTTTTGAAGAAACTTTACTCAGATGCAATATTTTTCAAAATTTATTGAATCGTGAAGCCACCAAATGTACACACAGATGAGACAAATTTATCTTAAACCAATGGTACAAATCTTTCCAATCATTCATCACAAAAAGATGAGACAATAATGATAAACTCCAAACTAATTGATCGTATACACATTCACAATAAAATACAGTTGACTATTTTAAATAAATGAACAAGCAAGTACATACTCATAAATTTCACATTGATAGTAGAATAATCACACTGTGAATGAAGTACCAAAAACATATAGCTTTATTGCATAAAAAATGTGACCCTAATTACATCTCTGTAATGAAATATATAGTGCTTAAACTTGGAAAATTAGAAACTTGTAGCTAGGGTTTCACCTACACAAAATATGGCATAATGAAATTAAATATGTTGTTTAACAATGCAAAACTACTCCTAAACTAATTACTAACAAGTTTGAATGGATTTCCATCCGTGTGTACAACAAATACATGCAAAATTAGACTGGAATCAACCCCTAAAATGAAGGAAATCAAACTGTAGTTCCACCGTTTCTTCTTCATCTTGCACGCGGTTTGATCTTCACCTTGTCATTCACACCCAAAATGCATGGATCCAACTGCTCTTCTGATTTGTAACTGATAGAAGATACCTTGAATTGCAAAACCAACCTCCAAATTGCATGTAATCTTCCCAAAAAATGATTCTACATGAAACAATTGACTAAAAAATGCGTGCCTAGGAATTTCAGGGTTTTGGACCTCTGAAAAATGTAACTCTTCAAAATGATTAAGTCTAGAAATTTGATGACCCTGGATCTCAGGTTTGTGGACCTCCAAAAAATGCATGACTAAAAATTGGCTAAGTATAACAAATGACTAATGTCTACAAAAATGACTAAGTATCAAAATGACACTTAGTTCTTTGGAAGAATATTTGGGTGAGCTTTACAAAGTCTTTCTATGATTTTTTGAACTTCATCAAAATTAGGCAACTCTATGGATTCTAAACGCCTTTTCTGCCTTTTTCAGAATGAGGTGAGATTTGAACCAAACACTTTGATCTCCTCTATGTGTTCCATTATGTAGTTCATTTACTCTTTGAAGTAAATCAATTATTGTAAATCTTCTTGTGTGCTTATCACGGCTATAATTTTGAAAAACTGGTGGACAATGTTCATTGTGGAATATAACTTTTGTTTATTATTATCTTCATACAACTCCAAGTCCATTCCCTCAAATAATTTGTCTATCTCCTCTACCCATAGCATAACATCTCTTCTCCTCTTTTCAATCTTTTCCAAGCTCTTTTGATAGCCTTTAATAGCGACACCGATGACAGTGACCCACTCATCAAAATTATCCAACTTTGCACCTTCATACAATTTCAACAAGATTTGAAAGCGTTTCTTTCTTATTACCTTCAAATATTGAAGTTCCCATTACCATTGTTCTATCTTATCATCAATTCATTTCTCTCCTTCCATCGGGTCAATGAGCCGTGTGACCTCAATTAGGATTATTCTAAAGTTCTTCAAAACAATACGAATGCTCTCATATCCAAATTTATAAAATTTAGACCTCCAATCTATAGATGATTTTACAAAAGGATTTGAGGATTCTGGTGGTGCTCTATTCTCAAGTGTTTCTTGTAATGTGACCTCTCGATGATCTTGGTCAACAGGACCAACTATCTTGGTTACATAGTCCTTCAAATTTGCAACCTAAGATTTTAGACCTTGAACTTCAGTCTCATATTTCTCAAGGTACTTAAACAAATGCCGCAACCCCAAAGCAACCAATTCCTTACCACCTTCATGGGTGGGTTCTCCTAAATGAACCTCCTCCATTATATATTCTTATGGATTTATCTCAGTAATGTTTGTCATAGGAGGAGGTACTGCCACCTGAGATTTACACTGACCACTATTATCTTATGTAACACATAAAATCCTTTGGGCACTTTGGATGAAATCCTCCCTATGGAATTTCTTCCCTAATGTAGGCATATCAACATCCTCTTCTTCAATGTATGTTCTCCTTCGGGGTTGTATTTCCTTAGACAACCAGGTGGGCTTAGTATAGGGTGTTAAAGACTCATATGACACTATGTTTAGGATGGACGTCCCTCCATGATCCCTTTCATCTTCTTCTCCTTCTTCATATTCCCTTCTTTCCAAAGCCTCCCTTACCTCTAAATTCTTTGTGGTCTCCTCTCCTTTTTCTTCATAGAATTGAACATATTTTTGTCCATTCTCTAGAGTTCTATCTCTTCCTAGAGGTGGTGAAGGAACCTATTTTTGTTCTACAATTTCCTATGTCCCTACTTTATCACCCATATCCTTAAGAGTGTTTTCTCTCTCATCCTCAGAGGATGAAATAGCTAATACTTCTACCCATAATCTAGTTATTGGTTCCTATTTGTTCCTTAAGGGCACTCATTCTGCTACTACCTGTGAAACAGATGGAGGTGTAGGAGTTAAATATTTGTCTCTTGAGTATCCTATACTAATTTATCACCCTTGGGTTCCTTAGTTGTTGCATTGGTATCAATTTATCCTTCTTCAAGCCTAGTTGTCTGCTCTCCTATTTTATCTCCTTGTCCCTCCATCCTTGTTCGCTTCTCTTTTTTGGGTTCTTCATCCAAAGATGGGTGAACATGTACCCGAATCTCTATTTTCTCATTAAACTCTTGATCTCCACTTGCCCCCTCCATCTGATTTTTAGTTGTTTGTGCTGGAGGGGTAGTAATTTCATTCTATTCTTTTACTTGAAAGGGTGCTTGTACTGGTACCGTTGTAGAATCAAAATTAGGATTGAAAAATTGAATAGGAGGGTCAAAGAATTTGGGGATATTCTCAAAGTTTGATAACTCAAATTTTTCCGATCCCATGTTACCCTTAGTCATCTCAACCTCTGTGCTTGTCTCTAAGTCAATTTCACTCTTTTGTACTCGAGGTTGAGAAACCTCCATTTATTCTACTCTTTTGGCAGCTGTAGTAGCCTGCCAAGTTCTTCTCATCAAAAGGAAATATTCTTCTTCTACCTCCTCCTCTTCAGGTAATGTTTCCAGCTGAGGTGATACTGAAGCCCTCTTCCTTTTGTAAACCCTTCCCTACACTTAGTGCTCTGCATCCTTCTTCCTTTGACCTAATGTGGAAGGTATCTCAGGTGTCTGAGATGGATCATGCACTTCTTTTGGAGGAGAAGGTGTATTATCATCTTTTCTTCCCTTCTTTTTCCTCTTCTCTACATGGTCATAAGTGGCAGGCCTCACATTCCTGTAGAATATCTCTGGCCGAATGGGAGCAGTTTCCTTAAATATTGAGATACTCACCTTTCTTCCTTTCCCTTTTTACACCTTACAAGGATGATCCAACTGAGGCTTCATGGGAACTGGATCAAGTTTGAAGGGTTTATATGTCCACATCATACTCAGATCTATTATGTGCCTGGCTTGGTGTGTGATATAATCATTCTCATCCCTATGTACTTCGACATTAAGAATTTCATTATTGTACACCTTGTCTTTATTGTAAATGGGATCAAGGATATTATATGTGTCTTTATCCCATACCTTTGGAAGAATGTGAACTTCCATTACCTCTTATGATAGCTCCAAATCTATTTTGCAATGATACCTGATTCACACCTCATAATCATCAACACAATTCATCCAGTGATCTTGCAGATGAGGTTCATGCTTGTAAAACTTTCCTGCAATGTGGTTGAAGGTCCCAATCAGATCAAACCTAGGCCTTATAAAATGAAATCCTTTCAGAGGACATTCATCCCATTCAAAAGCTATTGATTTACAAACTTTGATATCTTGTACAAAGTGGGATTTGATAGAGATAGTGAAGTCCCAACAGTGCTTCTTGTTGTTCTTGATGATCTCATAGGCATCTGAAAGTTTCTTTCCAATTTCCATTAACACTATCCTATTCGAGGGGTAACATAACAACTTCTTGGGTTTAAGGGTGCTTCCTTCCACCTAGATATATGTGAAGGTACTTAATTGAATGTAATAGGCCCTAATGGACTGAACCTTAGCTACAGTTTCATCTGATAATCTCTTTGCGTAATCATCTTCAATGTCTCTGTTTATTGTGAAGATGAAGGCATCATTAACTAGCATGTATTTAGGACTGTCATGTTTCAGTTTCTCCTTCCTCACAAGCTATGGATATACTATGTATGACCATGCATTCTAATCATCGAATGACCTTGTCTTTGTGAGAACTCTGTATTCTTCTCTTGCAGCTAGAAGGTAGACAATGTAGGAGGTCATGTAAAACTTTGGATTGTTTCTTACCTGTGTAAGTTGAACATGGAGGTTCTCACTGAACATGGTGACTGAATCTATCCGTACCATCCTTTCTCTGATCTTTTCTAGCATGTTAACCATCCATGGTTCCAAGTTTTGTGTTCTAGGGAGGCCATATACCCTACTCAGAAGTGTTATTGAATTTCCCATGTCTTAAATCAAGTAACACCTTCTCATGTCAATATTATCTAACTTGTCCTTTTTAGAGGCTTGAGTAGGTATTTCTCATTAATGAGGTCATAGACTTTAGGATTATTTTAAAACCACCTCATTCCCCTATCCTTGGTGATTGGGTAGTAGTGATCTACTTTTGGTAAATGGAATATCTGTTCAATGATGTCTGGCCTCATGTCTAACACAATATCTCCAACCTTATTCCTTACTACCTTCTCACTTGCTACATAATGATATGCCAATGTGAGGATCAGGTTTGGTGAAATAATAGAAACAAGAATAGCAACTGCATTTACTAATCCCACCAATCCTAAAGTGACGGAATCTGCAGATCTTGAATCAGGGCGAGTATACTGCCCCAAAAATGAGTTCCAATCCATATGACCGATGTTGGTATTGGTTATTTCACTATGCAAGTTCCCCATCTTGGTGTGAGTATTACACCCCTTGAACTTGTATTTCACTGGGTGAGGAGTTGACATTATTGTATCTTGCACGCAAATGTAGTTGTTAGCAATATATTATTTAAAGCATGAAAATTATACTATCTAAATATAAATAAAGCAAGAAAACCCTAAGAAACCAGAGAGAGAAAAAAAATCCATTAAACTGACCAAAAGCCAACTCTGTAGATTCTTCGCAGTTTTAGACCTTCATAGTTTGAAAAATTTCTCGGACCATAAAAGTCTGATGCTACGAAGAATGTGTAATGGACCTTTGGGTGATCTATGGAGTATCAGAGTTACTTAGGACTTTCAGAGTGCGAAAGTCTGAAAAAACTTCATGATGGAACCAAAGGGGTGCATTCGGGGTTGCAGAATGATAGAGGTGGTGAGCTTTTTCGAAGTGCACAATGCTAAAACTATTTAAGACTTTGGGATCACCAAACTTTCATATATAGGGAGTTGTTTTTCAGAGTATCGGGGTTACTTAGCACTTTCAGAGTGAGAAAGTTTAAAAATATTTGTTGTCAACCTTGGGCACGCACAAAGTTGCAAAGTGTCAAAGGCACTTATTGATTTCGAGGTGTGCAACACCAAAACACTGAATGCTTCGAAGGATGTTTGAGTTATGATTAAAAACACACCAAAACTTAAAATAAAGAAAAAACCATAGAACAAATTAAGACAAAGAAAACCCTAAAAAAAAGAAAACACCCTAACTAAGTAGAAAAAAAAACCCTAGGATGATGACAAACAAAGAAAACTACAACCTTACCTCATAGGCTACGAAGAAAAGTGACAATTTGCAATGCCTAAGCTTAAAGCGACTGATTTGAGTGCCAAGATGACTTATTTTATTTCCAAGATGACTCAAAATAGGGTGCAAAAGGAGTCAAAGGATGAATCAAAAGGTCTCTGAGTCGCTGTGTAATTGGAGCTTGAAAAGATGACAATCATAGAATAAGCAGAAAGGAATGACAAACCCTTCTTATAGGCCAAGCACACAAAGTGACCTCATCAGGAAAGTTAGGGTGTCAAACTCCAAAAGTCTTAAAATCTAACTCCCATAGCTAATGTGGAGCTCGACCTTTCAATCTTTCAGAGTTTCAGAGATCTTGGGATCTCTAGCACTCCGAAAGTCTGAAAAGGGAAAAAAACTACTAAGGCTTAAGGAATTAGTAAAAAAAAGGACAAAGGAGGGAAAAAATACTTAAAAGGAAATGAAGGACGATACCCAACTATCGAGAGCCTCCCTAGGGGCGCACAATTTGACTCACCGGATACCTGGTCCTGTTAGCCTTAAAAGGCTATAAACCACTCAAAAAGCCAAAAGATAAGAAAAAGAAAGGGCCCCCCATTAGTCCAAGTATCCTAAATGGGGCGTGTGTTGTGGAACCACAACAACTTGGATGCTCAATTAGAGAAGAGATCTTGAATTATGATTACTTACTTGATCATGAATGCTTGAAAAAAATGATAGTGAATGTTTACACTTGATAATTGATACCAAAATGAGGAGATATAGGGGGTTTATATACTTAATCCCTCACTTCGGGGGGAGGGGGGGTTAAAATTAAGAAGGCCAACAACACGTTCAGATTTCCCACCAAAACCCTGGTGCAGACTCCCGTGCAAAATTTCTTGGGGATAGGTCACCAATGAAATCTTGTCCTAGGGACATACTATAAATGACATATTGTAAGGAAAATGAGCCAAGATTTGAATGAGGTGTCAGGAGAATAGGGTAGACGTGGGGTTTCCGAGTACAACCCAATCCTAGGTCAAAATAGGTCATGAAGGCCAAAAATAGGGATATAGGGCCTAGGTGATGAAATGAATTATTTGATTGGAGGAAAAAATAGAGGAGCACACTTAGAAATAAGGTCTAACCTCAAGTTTTGAAGAAATTGAATCAAACTAGGTCTCATAATGTTAATTTGAAGGTCCAATAAGTGTTAGGAGAGCGTTAAATCAATGTGGGAATCCATTCGTACTAAAATGGGGCTGCAATGAGCACATAATTAGGGGTGCTTAATTTTTAGGATGCTACAATAGTCATAACATACATCTAGTTTTTAATTTATATAGAGAGAAATGAGCCATAGTTAGTTGGTAATAGAGATCATCAACCTCATTTTTCTTGTCTTCCACAAATTTGATAGCAAGATCCCTATCCATTAATAGCTGCAAGTAGTTTGATTTCGTTATTTCAAAAGATTCTTTGATCATGTACAATTGATTACTAGTAACTAAAAATGCAATTCCTTTTTGAGTCTCATCAATTTGAGTTTTCCACATAAGATCTTCAATGTATTTGTGAGAATCATCAAACCTTGTTAAGACTTGCACAACCCTCTCCTCTATGACCAATAATCTGTTGTTCAAATCTTGCAATGCTAGAGCTATTTTCTCAAAGTCATGTATTGTACATGACTTTTCACATATTTCATCTTATTATATGTTCTCAAGTGTAAGAGCATGATCTCCCTCACTGTCAATTGTCTCTCTAGATGGTGACATGCACTCTTCATTAGGTACTAATGGGGCAACATTATGATCATTTATGAATTCATCAAAGAAGTTTTTTTCTTCATGTGTTCTATCACTACAGATCTGCAAATCACCAATAAAGAGTTTTGAATACCCTTCACCTATAATGATTGATTCTTCCTCTATATTAGCTATCTTAGTTGATTAGAAGCCATTATTCCTTTCGCTATCACCATGTGCAATAACCAGTATATTCAAAGATATAGTTTTAGCTTGCTCCTCATGAGCCATGACACCATTCTCATTTGTATCTTTGCCCTCATCATCACTTGGTTGTAATATAATTTTTTCCTTATCAATTCTATAATTATGATCAAGTGTCTAAGCCTTCTAATATGTGAAACAAATATTCTCTTTCCTCATTTGGGGAGAATCTACAACTTGTAATCTTAATGAAATCAATTCTTCTTCATCCCGTTGTCTTTCAAACTTCTCAATTTTATGCTCACATTGTTTGAGCACCTTTTTGACCAACTCATAAGTAGATTTACAGACATTTTGTTCTTGCCTTGAGATGGATAACAACATATTTGGAAGGGTATGAAAATGAGCATCACTCTCATCAATTAACATAACCATAATAGTTTTCTTGGCTGCAATAACATTTGCACCGTGTTCTTTCCTGATTGTGACCAAGAAATGTAGAAACATGTTATGTATTAAATCATACAACCCCAAGTCAAGCGTAAGATTACTCAATCTAATTTATGCAAATGATTTTAGTATGAAAATTTTCTCGATAAATGACGACTTCTAATGTCTCCAAGATATTGAAAGCTATCAACAATTAGCTGAAGTACCTCCTTGATTATGTTTTCTTCATAAGGTTCTTGAGGTGCTAATGTTTTTATGATCTCCATCAAACAAGTAGTAACCAACAATCTTATCTCATCATCTAGATGCCTTAACCACCTGTGTTGACTTAAACTAGTCGCTATAGGAGTGATAGTAATCTACAACCAAATAGGAGGTGATTTCTCTATAATTGTCAAACATTTCTCTAAGTGCTTCAAACTGATGAGAACACTTTTCCTTGTTTGTGATTCCAAATTAAGTTTTCTAAAAATCTCACAAAGCACTTTAAAGCGTCATCTGATTCCATTTTAAATCTAATAGTTAAATATAAAATTTTTTCAACATGTTGGCAGGTAAAATTTGTGCTCTGATATCATTGTAGGATCCTACCCTTAATTTTAACAATTTTTTTTTTGATCTTTCAACCCTGGATTATTTTGTTAGCTGAATTGCAAGCATCTATAAAGTGTTGTAGTTTGTATTGCAAGTTCTGAACATATTTTATGTAGATTTGTGCTCCAAAACCTTATAGGTTAATCAATTCCCAGATTTAAACCATTCCGAATTCAAGTTTATTTGTTACCATACATGCCTATATGATTCAAATTGAATTAAACTAGAATACCGAAATCGAACTAGAATAAATCTTAAACTAGAAAATGTATATTTAAAATCTATGTCCTTTCACTTGCATAGTGTTGGAGTCTCCATTATAGAACTTAGAAAAAATATGGTTTCCTGAGATTGATCCCACAGCTCAAGATTAATGAACAACATCAATTAATTTAAAAATTCAGTAGATGCATTTAAGACCATATCAGGCATCTAAGTCCATTCTACACTATTGAATGTCTCAATGTGTGCAAAAATAACATTAAATCTCTACAAGCATATCTTGATTTTGGAAGATAATAGAAAATACTTTGATAAGTCAAAACTTACTTAGTTTAACAATGAAACTCCGCAATAGACAAACCTCATGCACATAAAGTAAATTGAAAAGTCTTCTTTTCAAACCTCAAGTGATGTTTATGCTTGTAGCAATACATTATTACTTAAAATCATGTCCAGTTTAGAAATACTTTGTAAATATGACATTTCCAAACACAACCATTGTTGTAGGAAGGTTGATGTACTAATATGATTTCCCACGTACAAGGAAAAATACTAGATTTATCAAATGTACCAAGGATCTAAGAATCTAATTCAAGGATGCAAACAATACCAAATTATCGAACCCACCTCAAGTATAGATTTGGTCCATAAATTTACACTAAGAATCATTAGTATCAAGTAAAGAGTTTTTCGTCCAATTCTCAGACTCCCAATGATTCCACACTTACAACAACTTCTAAATAGATAAATACAAATATTGATCATTCTTTTCTTTTTAATTCACAATGCACAGTCCTTATTGCACCAGTGTATTCATTACTTGAAATTCAACGACATGCACATATGTAGATATTCTCACGACACTCTACAACAACATCTCTTAGAGAATTGATATCACAGTGATAGTTCTTTTGATAGCTTCGGTCGTATGTTGGTATTGAACAACAATAACAATCATTGAATGGTTCGTACAGTATCACCAAATCCTAGATCTTTTTAGTTTACATATATCAGGAATGATTTATATTCATTTCCCCTTGAACGATACCATGGAAGCATCCAACAACTTTAGAAATTATTGAAAATATTCACCATCCCCACACCTATTATTTGGCACAATAAGCAGATACTGGGGTCTTAGAATCTCCATTCCGAGACTAAATCGTTGTTACTTGATGATGGAATATGTAACCTCACAAAAAATGTGCATAGAAACCCTCAGTAATCTCCACACATAGTAAGGGCCCGTTTGGTTGCACCTCATAACCGGGTTATGCCGCCCATAACCCAGTTATGGGGTGCAATACTCCATTTGGTTGCCCTTTTTCAAAATGGGAATGTGGATTTTGAAATCCCCATTTTGCCCCAAAACGTGGATAAGTTCATTCCACCTCAGGAGGTGGAATATCTTTCAAATCCATGGTTATGTCTTATTATCAACCAAATTTAATCTTCCCATCGGGTCCGGGCAAGTCCAAGTTTTTGGTTTTAAACCCCATTTTAGTTTTTCGTCAGGTCCGCAGATATGCACATTTTGGCGGATTCGTATCCACGATTTCTGCGTGTTCATGTTCGTGTTCGACAGTGTCTGCATCTGCGTGTTTGTGTTCGTCTTCGACATTCTCTGAACAGGTACGCATGATCAAACTATCGTGAGGGCTTTTGAGTAGTTTTGTAAATTTTATGGGTTCATTTGCTTTGGGCATTCTGGGTATTTTGGATTCTGGGTATTAGGGCATCTCTGTAAATATGACAAA
>MU227385.1:312711-340030 GCA_018584345.1 Thuja plicata | reverse complement strand
TACAAATCCATCTTCCAGGGCAACCAAACAGTCCCAAAAAATGAAAACCAGGGTTTGCATAACCAGGCTATGGATAACCATGATTTGTTTCATTTTCCAATTCCCCAACCAAACGGGCCCTAAAGTATAAAGATAGCTTGTGACATGATAAAATCGATTCACCAGGAAATTCACAAAAATATTTAATCTTCAAATGTTTTGAATCAAACTTTCACTTAGCCATACTTATTAAATTATCAAACTTTCACTTAGCCATACTTATTAAATTCATCCAGCAAGCAAATAATTAAATCATCCAATACTTTATCAACAGCTTCCCCAAACATGAATTAAACATATATCTTTGATAAAACTTTAATGGTTTTTTCAACCAAATACATTATGATAATAACAAAGTTGTGAATTATCTCACCCCAACCTTTATTCTGAAAGTAAATAAATACTTCTATAAATACAAATTGAGATATCTAAATAATACCTCCAACTAAAATTAGGTTTATGTCCAATTCCTTAAAAATTCTAAGGTTCCCATGTTTAGAATTAATTTTGAATTGAAAACTTATAACTCCCAACCTCTACAAAAGACATCAAAACCCCAAAACCTCATGAATGAATCTCTCATTGTTATTTTATAACTCTCTACATTGACTCCTCACTTTCCTCCTGCCTACCTCTTCATATTCCTTTCCATTTGTCTTTTCAATTCCCTTTTATAATTTGATTTGAACTTAGGGCATACTAATAAAATGACTTTATTATTTTTCTAACTCATCATTAAAGTTATTTTTAATAATTTGTTAAATAATTAAATTAATTCTTCATTAAGTTTATAATTTGACAACTTAAATTTAATTAATTTATGACATCCAAATAAAGGGGACATTACACCTGGTTGTAAAGTAGGAGGATTAGCAAGATATTGTTTTAGCTCATCAAAATATGTACACTTATTGTTCCATTGGAAAGTGTAATCTTTCTTTAGTTATGAGCTGATAGGAATTGTTCAATCTACAAGGTGTGACACAAACCTATGAATAGCTTGAATTTTTCTTTGAAAACTTCAAATTTGCAAAACATTTCAGGGAGGTGGAATATTAAAAACATCATTTTTTCTGTATCAACTTCAATTCATCTATTTGAGATGATGAATGCTATAATTTTTCCACTATCCACACTAAAAATACATTTTTGAGGATTCAACCACATATTGTATTTACAAATTTGTTACAAAATTTGTCTAAGGACATTAACACGTTCTTAGCGAGAAATAGACTTAGCAAATTTATGTCATCGACATAGTATTCAAGGATTTTATGTATATAATCATGAAAGATAAGAGTCATAACACATTGATAAGTAGCACCATCATTATTTAATGCAAAGGGCATATCAACCCAACAAAAAATTCCCCATGGTATTATGAGAGAAATTTGTATTGATCTTGAGGAGTTATGAAGATAAATGATTATAACTAGAAAACTCATCCATAAAGGATAATAAAGCATGTCCATCTGTAGATTAAATTATCATATCAATGTTAGGAAGGGGGAAATTGTCTTTTAAAGAAGCTTTGTTGAGATCTCAGAAATCAGTACACATTTAGATCTTATTGTCTCCTTTAGATACAACGATTTTTTTTTGAAAACCTAGGAGAAAAATTAATAAGATGAATGAAACTGGTGTCAAGGAGCTTTTCAATTTCAGCCTTGACAAGTAAAGAAATCTTGGGATTCATCTTTCTAATCTTTTTCTTTACTGGTTTAGCATTAGGAACCAAAACTATGTTAGGAGTAACAAGTTTAGAATCAATTCTAGACATGTCAGAATATGTCCAAGAAAATATATTCAGGAATTCTTGAAGAAGAGAAGAAAGCTCTTGTTGTTCATGGTCATCTAAATATTTACCAATTTTTATCACCTTCTCCTTATTGTAAAGGTCCATTTTCACATCAATGGTATCAGTTACCAAGAGATTACTTTGTTGAAGGACATCCATAGGAAAAGGGAATTCTTGTATTTTCTTTGTATCAACATATTCCCCAAAGTAGGATTTTGTATTTAAATAGTAAGGAAAACCACGTGCTTATAATGATAATGAGGAATATTTTTATAAGCTCCTAAGAACTAAGCCAAGGAGTCATCCGTGCTAAAAGTATCAAGAGGAGGTATAGAAAATGTGTAATCATCATCTATAAAATGAGAATTAACAAGAGAGAGGCTTGGAAGAAAAAATAACATTGACATTGAGAGAAGGTTTGCAAGATTTATTAGGAGGTTTAAAATGATTGTATCCGAGGCCAAAAGAATGCTCATTTCCATCACTTACCAAAGGCTCTTAGATTCCTTGTTCATTTACACCAAACCCATTACCACTATAACCATGTTTAGCTAAAAGATGATAACCAGGACCATAACGAGAGGCTATATAAAAAAGCGACAATGGGGCCTCATAGGTCACTATGTCATAACAATCCAGTTTTGAAAGAGTCCCAAGAGATTCATTAAAAGTTGAAGCGAAAAAAATGTTATTACTGAGTTGATCAAGACGAGATGAAATCTTCTTAGATTTAGAAATAGGTTCAGTTTGTTTAAATTCTAGTGAAGGAACTTTATATTCTCCTACAAAAGAGGGTGTAAAATCAAAGGATCCCCAATCATCATCTAAAATGACACTATTAGGAGAAGAAGTATCCTGAGAAGAAGGATATTGGACTTGTTGAATTGCAGTAGGAACAAATTGAGAATCAGTTTCAAAACATAAGCAATTTTGTAACTTATCATCGATAACAAGGGTATACATGGTATTGTTATAGATGAGCTTCACTTTGTGATGAAGCATTGAAGGAATAGCCTGCATAGAATATAGCCATGGTCTACCTAAGATAATATTATAAGTTAGGATATTAGGAATGACATGAATAGGGTTCGGTAAAGTGACAAGACCCACCTTCACAAGTAAGGTGATAATACCTAAAGTTTGTTTAGCAACATTGTCAAAGCCACAAATAGGAATAGAATCATGTTTGATTAAGGAAGTATCTTCTTTTATCTTGTGAAATATATCAATACTACAAATATCAGGACCATATCCATCATTAATTAAATTCCTTCAAATAAGATTACCATTAATAAGAATATAAACCATAAGAGAATCGTGTTGATCTTGAATCTCCTTAGAGGGAAACTCATCTTGAGAAAATACAATTTTATCTTGAGTGTTAGTTGTGTCCATACATTCCAATAAAGAAGTTATATTGGTTTTCCCAGGAGATGGAACAAATATATTTGCCAATCCTTGTTTTAATGCCTCATGATAAGTAGGTGAAGTTTGAAGGACTTCCCAAAGAGTTATCTTGGTAGGAGTAGCACACAATTATTCTACTTAATCATATTCCTTTCCAAGATTTTGAGGGAGATAGGGTGCTAGAGGAAGCATACGTTGAGAAGGAGGAAGAGGATTAGACATGTTAGAATATTTAATCTTTCCTTGGTTGCATTTATTTAATTTAGGATAAACCAAGGTATCCTACATGTATTTTATCCTCTAGTACAAGTAGGAGGACATGCAATTTCTTTATAATTACTTTATAAAGGAAAATAGTTTATCCTCCTTAAGAGGATGTTTCCACCTTGCACACATCTATTATGAATTGTGAAATTCATAAATCTATTAGTTACTTTATAACTCCTCTCCTCATCTCTATTTAAGATATGCTCCTCTCTCATTCTAACATTATGATGTTATTGTAAATGGGCTCTCTCTCTCTCTCTCTCTCTCTCATAATTCACAATGGAGTTTTATTTTATTTTCCCCTTTCAAAACTTCTTGTCTCCTTATCTTGGCTATTTTGGCCGTGATTGCTCCAAGTTTATTCATTTCTTATGGTAACAATCTTCTATTCAATTAATTATCTTGGATTCTTGTTCCTTTCTTTGCTCTTGATTTTTTCCTTTCATGGTATCATAGTTGAGGTTAAAAATCATTGTTTGAGAGAAATTTGTTGAAGGTTACCATTTTGTGGAGCATACCTTGTTTTGGAGACATTCTTGAAGAGAGAGAAGATTGATTTCATTTCTTACCTCATATGTATTGCAAGTTTTATATTTCTTTCTAAACCTCTTTGGAAGGATTTCCGCCAAAGAGTTGTAGGTTTTTTTGATTTAAAGCTTTGTGTACTAACCCTATTTAGAAGGATTTTTTCTAGAGCGTTTGCTATATTTTTCAATTTTTGTAAAAATAAACTTCACCTCAGTTGTGCAAACACAAGGTTACAACTCTCTCTCTCTCTCTCTCTCTCTCTCTCTCTCTCTCTCTCTCTCTCTCTCTCGTAATTGCAGGTTTAATAGTAATATGTCTTTATTTTCATTTGCATGTTAATATTGTATTTTATTTGTAGACTTATCTTAATAAGACATTGTTTATATCTCTTTTTTATTAACAATATCTCTATTATAAAATATCTCTGTTATTAAATTTGTTTTTTATTATCACAATCTTTGCACACAAATCTATGTTATCGTCCCTTTGCAAGCTCTATTATAATCTACCGCTGGCCTTTGTTTTTTGTAGGACTGCTCTATTCACTAGGAGATCTACTTTATTTCCTTTATCACCATCAAACACTGTTAGTGAAACAACTCCTTCGTACCCTCCTGCTCCAAAGTTCAACCAAACAGTTTTATAAGTTTCATCTGCATATTGTTCGCTGCTGTCCTCCTATCATTTATCATTAATTATTCTCTGCTCTATGAAGGAAGCAATACACTTCACCCTCTACTAGATTTCTCCTTAGCCACCATCGTTTCTCTATCCCAGTGCATTTGTGCTTGGCCTTGTAGTCAACTTGTAACGTTTAGTCTTGTTTCCCTCTAGCCTGCGTAAATCTTTCAAACTCTTAGGAGAAGTATTTTGGTCTGCATTATTCTTGTTTTCTCCTCTTAGCATTTCATTTCTACTCCTTACTCTCCTTTGACTCCATTATCTCTACAAAATGTCTACCCTCCATTATTAATTCAGTATTCCCTGCGAACTCCCACTGTAAACTCTTCCACCAGCTCTGTCCTTTTCTCATTTCAGGTCAACATATTGGCTATTTTTAAATGGTATCATTCTTCTTTTAATAGTTTAAATGTTTTTTTAAATTAGTTTGACTTCTTCCAAAATCATTTAAATAAATTGGGTTGTGAATAGTTTCAATACATTGTTTCTAATAAAGTATTTTAAATAGTTTTTAAAAAAATTTAAATAGTTTAATAAGTTTTTTTAATTACATTTCTTTAGTTCAATAAGTATTTTAAATATTTTTAACAAAAATTTAAACTTTTTTTAAATGTTTCTTTGAACAATCCAAACCTTTATTAACATTGTGTTAAACATAAGGTGTTTGGACTGGGAAGAGATGGTTTCAGCTAGGTTTTTTCCTTTCGATGGTGTTTTGCAGTCAGCTAGAAGGTTCTCATTGGCTGCTGGTGTATCCGCAGGTATGTCGTCAGCAACTGCTGAGGGAGCGCTGGAGGTTTCGCAGGCGGTTGGATTTTCGCTGACATTTTTGCACCCGACTGGAAGGATTTTGCCGGCTGCCAAAGTGACTACTATTTTATCATCGGCTAGGTTTTTTCCTTTCGATGGTGTTTTGCACTCGGCTGGAAGGTTCTCGCCGGCTGTTGGATTTTACGCTGGTGTGTCCTTGGTAGCTGCTGAGGGGGCGCTGGAGGTTTTGCAGGCGGCTGGAACTCTGCCGACATTTTTTCAGTCGCCTGGAAGGATTTCGTCGGCTGCCGGTGTGTTGTCGGTAGTTGCTGATGGGGCGCTAGAGGTTTTACAGGTTGCTGGATTACAGTCAGCGAGTGTCTCTCGTTCTACTAGGGGTTCTACATTTGGTTTTGTTCCTCTTGGTGGTGCTTTAGTGCCTAAGGTGACATTATCCTATGCTGGTATGGTTTCTACTGGGGCCTTAACCACTCACTCTAATGGGGTTGGGATTGGTGGTGGTGCGGGTAAGAGTCGTATCCCTATCTCAAACCCTATCCAGATCTACTTCGATGAGGAAGTGGTGGAAGATATTGAGTTTGCATCATCTGAATTTTCTTCTCGTTGTGTAATTTGTCGCTTCTTGGGTTTGTGGCCGAGTCTTTCCGACTTGCACCGGTGGATCTCCGCTCATTGGGAACCGATTATTTCTGGTACTAGTCATATTTTCCCTATGGAAAAAGGTCTTTTTAATGCAAAATTTGATAATGCTGAAAATAGAAAGTTGATTATGTGTAATAATTCTTTCTCTTGGGATAATCATTATTTGTTGGTCATGAAACTGTAGTTTCCTGATTTCGCCCCCTCTTCTAAAATCTTTAACAAGATTATGATTTGGGTGAGGATCCCCTATCTTCCCCTTCATTTTTGGGCTGACTCCCTATTTGAAGTGGTGGGCGAGGCTATTGGAGATTTTCTGATGGTGGATGAAGAGTCATATGATATTATGCACTCGACTTATGCTCGTTTACTGGTAGAGATGGATATCTCTAAGGGGTTACCAGAAAAGATTGAGCTTGAGTACTCAAACACTTCCTGGATTCAAAATTTGGACTATGAAGGGCTTCCTTTTAGATTTAGGAAATGTTTTAAAATAGGTCACTTGGCAGCCCAATGCGGATTACAGAAGACTAAGACTAAAAGGTCTTCTTCTTGGTGGAAGGGTATTTCTTCCGATCACTATACAGTAAGGAAAAATATTGATCTTGCTGAGAATGTTGGGCCTAAGGAGGTTCCTCATGTAGGAACAATCCCTTTGGGATCTACTAACACAAATTATGGTAGTTCTGAGGTTGTTTAGTCTACTGGAATTTCCTCTTTCGACACTATTTTAGATGTTTCTAATGGTACAATTCCTGTTGGTTCGGGTCTTGCTGGATCCTCTGAATAGTCTGCTGGAGCTTCTGCTAGTAGTAGTCCTACTAGTCTGAGTGTTCCCAATGATTCCTCTCTTGCTGATGTTCCTCCTATTGGTTCTGGTATTGCTAGGTCTTCTGTCATTTCCACTGGTAGCTTTGGTGTTGGACAGTCTGTAGGTAATTCTGCTAGTTCTATTCCTATTGGGTCTGCTGGTTTCCTTCCAACTAGTCCTATTTTAGTTGGTTTCTCTATTGTTGTGGAGAAATCTAGATTTGGTGTTTCTCCCTTGCGTCTAGAGGCAGGTAATTGGCTCTGTCATGACTTCTTCTTCTTCCTCTCTCTTGAGACCTTCCTCTCAAGACTGCCTGGAGAAGGCTTCTTTGGTAGAGGAGGGGTGGACCCTAGTTACTGGTAAAAATCATAAAAATTCCTCACTTCAATTTGACATGACTCTCCGTTCCCAGAAGAAGGGAGGTAAGGGTAAATCTTAGATCTTGTTTGGGCTGTTTGGACTTTTAATTTAAAATAAAAAATCTTTAGAAGTGTGCTAAAGGAAAATCCTAGTTTTGGATTTTTCTTTAGTTTGGGTTTATATGAAGGTTGTTTCATGCATTGCTTCATCCAGCTTGTGGGTGCCTGTTGTAAAACCCTCGCCTAGGTCTTGGTCCGTTATGTTTTTGAGGGCTTCTTTAAATATCTTTTGTGACCACTTTGTTCAGGGTTTCGGGGCCCCTTCAAAACCTGTATTTACCTCAATAAAAAACATTGTGTTAAACATCATTTTATCATTATTTGACATAATTTATCACTATTTTCAATCCGTTATTATTTAATCATAAAGTTTATTGTTATTATTTTTACGTTATTGTGCAACTATGTCACTCTTATTCTCAAGATTAAATTAAACAAGATTAACTATCATGCTTGGAAAATACATATTTCATTCATTTTTTATTTTAAACATATGTTATATGTTGCTACTAATGCTACTTCTGTTCCATCCATCGCTGCTTCTCAAGATGACATAGATGCATGAAATACTAAAAATGAGGAAGCACTTGGGCTAATTGAAATTTTATTGAGTCCCGAATTATATGTTTTGATTTCTAATTGTACTAAAACATATGCAACATGGGATATTTTTATAAAAACCTATGATAGTCCTAATGAATCAAGAAAGATTCCACTCCAAGACCAATTGGAGTATCTCAGGTAAACTGATTTTAAATCTATGGATGATTTTTTGTTAAAATTTGATTCCATTAAAAGTCAATTACGTGGTTTAGGATTAAATTTAACTATTATCCATTTAATTCATATTATTTTAAAGAAATGTCTTCCTAGGCTATTCCAATATTTTACTACTAATGTGCATTCTCAACTTGCTATTCCTAGTTTAGATACTCAATTAAATTATATCATTTTTCAAAATTTATTGCGTCAAGATCAAATAATAATCATAATCATAATAGTTATTCCAATAACAAATTTAATTCTAGGCCCTATCATAATAATAATAATAATCATAATACTAATCAACATAATCAAAAGAATAGTTCTAATAAAAAACCCTATTGTACCTATTGTGGGAAAGATGGTCATTTGACTAATAATTGTTTTAAAAAGTAAAATGATAAGAAGCCTATGAATCAAAATAATCAAAAGTCTCATTATAATAAGAGTAATGGTAATCAATCCCGTCATGCATTTACAGTTAGTTATAATGTTTCTAACCATTTAGAGTGGATTATTGGTAGTGGTGCATCTCAACATGTTACATCTCATACATAAGTTTTTAATCCTTTCATCCTGATACTTCAAACATATCAGTTGAATTAGCTAATAATTGTAGTTGCAAAGTTGAAGGTTTTGGTGATGTTACCGTTCCTAATGGAAAATTGCATGATGTTCTTTATGTTCCTGAATTGTAATCCAATCTTCTTTTAGTTTCTCAATTATGTCAAGATTATAAGGTTGAATATCATAAGGACATGTGCTATGTTATTGATCCTAAACCTAACCAAGTTGTTGCTAATGCCAAAATGGATCATAAGAAATTATTTAAATTTTATGAGTTTTCCACTTCAAGGTACTCATTGCATGCTAATATTGATTTTAATATATAACATGAAAGTCTGATGACATTATTTTTCCATTAGTATGCAAAGAACACTTTCGGTAAGCATACACCGAAAGACATGACAAAGAGCAAACCAAAAATGGAGATATCAGAGATCACTGAAAACTGCTAAGTACAAAGAAAATAGATGACACAATTTTGTGTGTAAACCAAAAATGCAAAATGGAAAGGATAAAGAGGAACCTGAAAGTGGAATCCGACAAGAAGGTCATAGTGCAAACTGAGAGAATAGTCACAGAGGAACCCGAAAGATAGTTCAAGCAGGAACACCAAGAATCAGTCTAATTGACTTCATAGCATAACCGACCGATAGGAACTGAAAGTTAGTTACAACCTGCAAAAAGTGGATTTGACTTCCACGTCAGATAAAACAGTCTTATTCTATTTATAGAATCTTGATTTGTTTTTAAAACCATTTATTTAGGGACAAGAAACATGAATGTAAGTGCTTTAATCAGTCTAATTGATTTAAAACACATAGACTAGGAGATCAAGGTAAAATTGTAAACCTGTGATCTTAGAGTTAACATTGTTTTACATAAAACTCGATTAGGTCAATCTATCTTATAAATAGATGATGCAATCATTCATTATAAAAAATGAGAGAGGATGTGAGAATGGATGATAGGATGAATGAAGCATACGAGCACATCTATGGATCAAATTGAAAGTTTCATGAACCAGATAAAACAAAAGGTGAATTTGATTAGCAAGAACCAAGAACAGAGACTACTGAGCATTAGAGCTATTGTTCAATCACATTAGGTGATATACTTATTCATGCAATCTTAAATGGATTTGTAATCAAGAATAGGAGATTGCATACACTAGGTCAAATTGTGATTTTATTACATTCTAACAAGTGAAGCAAAGTGTTAAAATCCTTTCAAGGAAGGTGGATTTAACCATCCAACTATAAATCTCTTAACGGAGTGCACACTCAACAATGTTGCTAAAGCTCTTAATCAAGTAGACTTTAACAGGTCTCCACATATACTCTTAATCGGGTAGATCATTAGAAGTGATCAAATTGTAAGTCTAACCGACCCCTTCCAATCTGTAGATAGTGAAGAATTTGTGGGTGCCATCCCCAATGTAGTTTTTACTTCCTAACATGAGTTTTCTGTGATATCATATCTTGTGTTATGTGTCAATTAATTTCCTAAATGTTTCTATGAATGTTCACATGTTTGATTAAGTTTATGAATTGATATATCTTACATCAAGATAGTATAGAATAGATGGTTGGATACACATTTGATAACTTAAAGGATAAAGGTTAAAAGATACAAAAGTTTTAGAGGTACTGATTCACTCCTCCCCTCCCAGTACACACTACTCATTAATTTTAACAATTGGTATCAGAGCTAAGTCTCTTCTTTGGAAAAACTTATACGCTTAAGAGAAAAGATCATACAATGGAGAAGTACAAACTTGACAAAAGTAATGAGAATAAGAAGCTATAAATTCAGATCTTCTATGAGTAGTATAAAGAAGCTAGAATCAATATGAGACAACTGTTAGATGAAAGAAAGAGTATGGAATATCGTTGTAATGAAATAGATTACCATGAGGAAGAGATACTAGATTTATTTGGTTCTCCAGGATCAAATACAAGCAAAGCATCAGATACATAAGAAGAAATAATCACAAGCCTAGAACTGAAATTAATCAACATCTAGCTGGACAAGTAAAATCTCTGTAAATTGGTCAAGAGACACAAATGGTAAGAATGATTGATGTCATGAATAGTGCTAGACAAGCTAAGCAAAAAAGAACACTAGCTATTGATGATAAAAGAAAGATTACATAAAAGCTACAAGAGAAAGAGTCTGAAATACAAAGACTTAAAGAGCATCACCATGAGATTATAAATCAGATTATTCTTATGAGTCAAGAGGCAAACAGAATGAATGTTGAACTCAATGAAATAATAGAAGCTATCAGTGAGCTAAGGGAAGAAAATGAAAAGTTGAAACATGAAAGAAGAATCCAGCAACATCATAATGAAATTATCAAGAAAGCTGAAGAAAGAAATAAAAGAATGGATGATTCTCTTGAAGGACAACAAAGAGTCAACAACAACACTGGTCTAGGCTTTACCAAGAATGGATAATCAACCAATCAAGCTGATCCAAATAATGTCTATGCAAATCCAAGACGTAGAAATATGACATGCAATCACTATGGAAAGAAAGGCCACACATCAAATGTATGCAAAGGCAAAATGAAAGGTATTCCTAAGTCCACATCTTCATTCATAGGATTTTGTTATAAATGTAACAGGAAAGGACATAAAGCTTATGAATTTAAGTCTAAGATGAAACAACCAAAGAAGAAAACCTACATGGAAAAATACTATCCTAATTGCAAAATGAATGGGCACACAACTCTTGAATGCTGGAAAAAGAAAAAGCAAGCATGGAAGCCTAAAGGTCAAGAAACTCCTTATCAACTAAAAAGAGTCAATAACCAGTATGTATGGGATTACAACACTTGGAAAAATTATACAACATGTGGAAGATTTGGTCACATTGCTACAAACTGTATGAGACAGTGGACAAGAAAGTCTAGAGGTTGGACTAACCCTAGAATGGCATGCTTACATTTTCATCAAGCTGGTCATCTCAAGAAAGACTGTAGAGACCGAATGAAAGAGACCAACACATATCCCAATGGAAACACTATTGAAGACATCCAGAGAATGAGAGACAAAATGTGGAGAAGAGCTTCAAACAATGATGAAGCTGGACCGAGCAATATAAATGGTGAAACCCTATCCAATGGATCTGGTGACATCGCCACCCCCACCTAAGCAGAACAAGTAAGTATGGAACTGCATTACACTAAGCATTATTTTACATCATTTCCATAATATGTTGATGAAATGCCAAATTAGCATAAGTAAAGATGCATCATGGTATTACTTGTTAAAATCTATGATAACTATTCTATCGAGTAATACATACCGATATCCATCAATATACACTCAAAGCTAAACCTACCTACACTTACCGAGAAGCGTCGGTTAACTTGAGAAAGCAAAGTTGTTAGTGTAAACTGAGACTCGTCGGTAATAAAGCAAAGTGAATAAGCTGTTTACGCACAACACCAAAACCTGTCGATAAAAGAAAAGAGTTAAACAACTGCCCCGAAACGTCACGTTGTCACCGAAGAGAGACATTAATGTTTTAACCGACAAACTCTGTCTTCAAACATCAAGGAGTGGTTGAGCATTAATGACTCACTTTTAGGGCAAACACCTATAAAATGGTGATGGAAGGGTTTCATACTTCACCATGACCAGAGCAGAGCGATGAGAGAAAAATTTGTGCAAACATAAAAAGAATCACAGAGCGACTTCAAATTGACCCAGAGCACTCCAACTCCAACAGATCAGTGACCACTATAGGTGTAAACAGTAAGTTTCTACGACAATCAAGAACTCTATTTTTGCATTTTTTAGAAATCCCTAAATTCTCTGAAACAATGACCACGACCTCAAGAACCACCAAACAGAAGAACATCAAGAAGGATGAGGTTAAACTCATCAAGAACTCTACATGTGAGGAACCTCACTACAATATTTTCTCTGAGGTTGCATCACAACTTGACAATGTTGGATCATTCTCACAAATACTAGCTAGGGTTTCACTCGTCGAAGATGTGCAATCTTACATCCACTACAAGATTGCAGATATTGGTGATTTAGAGGTGGAACAAGCTTACAAGAAGTTGTGTAATGAAGATAGATCCATAAAATATGAACACAAACACATACAGGTGAAAGGGCTCACTAATTCCCTATTGTTCCTAAAGGCATTCAAAATTGAGTGGATTCGATTCGTACTGAGCCGAATGCACAATCACAAGCTATGGATGGATGAGCCTAAGATGATAACCCAAGATGTTATCCATGCAGTCACTGGTTACCCTATAACCGAGAAGGTAAAAGCATTAAAACACCCACCCAAGGCTGAGATTGAGAAGAACACAAGAGAAAAATGTGATGGCAAAGGACTGAAGGTATCTATTATAACTGATGATGAACTTAAATTTGGAGCATGTGTTCTAGGTTACAAATTCTTCCAAGCAAGCAGGATGAACAACATAGCATCCGGTGTAGTAGATACAACATACACGATTGTAAAGAAGGGTACTTAGTTGGATTTTTTAGCACTTCTACTGAACCAGCTAGAAGAAAACTTGAGGACAATAAGAAATGCTAAGACAAATACAGGTAAGTTTGGATCACTTATCATGTGCATTTTATTTTACTTTCAAGAATCATTTCCATCAGTAGGAAATGTAAAATGGGACACCACAAAATTGGTCACCATGCAGATCAGTGAATACATAACATCAGTGGGGGACAAATTTGAAACAGTCATGGATGAATACTTTACAGTATTCAAGGACCGAATCCAGAAAAGTGAAAGGATCCCTGAGAAACTTATACAGAAATTAAAGAATGATATATGTTTTATGGTTGACACCGACCACACATACATCAAACCTGTTGTACAAAGGACACCATGGTTACAACCTTTGGAATATGAGGTCAATATTGATCAAGCATCCAATGCAATCGATGCACTAATAAATAAACCATTAGACAAGAAACAACCAAAGTTCGGAACTTATGAAGAGGAAAAAGCAAGAATCAAAACCGGATTGGTTGTGAATAAAATTGACAGAAAGAAAGATAAAATGTTTAAGAACTTAAAGAAAAGACTGTCAAATATTGCAGAGGAAATTAAGCAAAAGGAAGAAATCAAAGGACAGTCTCCCGTTAGTGAGGCTGAGTAGGAAAGTGACTCTGAGTTTATAGAGCCAGATACTCCATTGCCAACACCTGCAAATAAGCCAAGAACCGTAGCTGCTTCTAGGACAAGAAGACAAACAATGAAGGACTCAATTCCTTCACCCTTGGAGAAAGGACAAGTCAGAACCTACAAGAGGAAACTGGCTATATAGAAAAGAGGGCCAACAAAGAGAAGGGAGTTCATAAGAACTTGAGAAGATATTGAGGACACTGAACAAGATGAAGGTGTACAAGAAACAAAGATTAAGGTTCTAGAAAGCATTGACGAGGTATGCAAATCTATTGCAAATTCAGGATCTATTACAAATTCTAAGATAAGAAAATGGCAAAAACTGGATCCAGAAGATCAAAACAAAGTTGAATATGCCATCATTGCAAAGATGTACAAATTCAAGTACATACCAATTCAATTCGAAGGCAATAATGTACCAAAGGAAATCTTTGATAGATTATATACCAGATGGTCATTTGCATTAAAGAATGAGAAGGAGATAAGAGAAAGAGTACTTGTTTCTCTTATGCCTCCTGAATCCAAAAGGGAAGAAATTGATGAGATGATGGAGAACCATAAAAAGGAGTTCTCACCCAAGTTGAGAGCCTACAAATTTCTTGAAGGGAGGCTTATAGAGCTTGAAAAATAAATTCACAAAACTTGGAGTAAAATACTCAATAGACCTATTGAGGAAGCAATCCCAGAAAAAGAACAACAACAACATGATGACAATTAGGCAACTCAATAACACATTATAATCAAAGATGCCGAAGACAACACATAAGTTGAGTTAGATAAAGAAGAAATGGACACAACCTACAACAAGAATGTGGACATTGTAGATGAAACATGGCCAGACACCCCTAAGGACAATATTGTGGATAACACAATCATCGACATAACTGATGACCCAACAGAAGAAATACAAAATGATGAAGATGTCATTGTTACAAAGGACAAGAATGATGAGAAGGACACAACATTTGACACTTCACAGGTAAACATTTCAAGAAACATGCCAATATTGTTACAAGACATCAATATACTGCAAGAAATAGAAAAGTCACCTAACAAAGATTCAAGCATTCCTGAGGATGCAGGGGAAGAAGGAAAGAAAGACAACACCGATGAACAAAATGTCATCGAAGATACTTACATTGTAACCAAAAATGACAAGGTTACAAAAGGAGATTTATAGAAAACAGATGGAGGCACCACTGAGAAGGATGAACATAAAAAGGATGATGAAGTACATAAGGACACCGATGAAGGAGAAAAACCTAAAGATGGCACTCCTGAGGAAACTGAAAAAGTTGACACAGACAATGTAAAGGTTGATGTGGAGACATCTACTAAAAACTGACAAGCTGACATCGATGCACAATAGAAAAAAGAGGCAACACCACAAGTCACTTCATCCAGTACCACATACAAAGCCAAGAAGATGGATATGGTTCTGCACTAAAGTGAAACTCAGAAGAAAAAGAAGAAATCCAAAAAGAGTAAGTTGGAAGTCAGTCTAGATGAAATCATAGAGATACCCAAATGTGACCCAGCTACACTTGACTATGAAGCACTAAAAGAATATGGTGAAATATGCTAGAGGAAGGAATTACATGAGAAGCTGAGGAAGCAGCATTGAGACTCCATGGTACTCAAAACAAATAGGGACATCTTGCACCAGATTGTACCCAATGTTGATGTTGATCAAACTAAACTGATACTTGATCAACTAGCTACTCTCATTGAAGCAATTACAACACAGAACATTGATGTAGATAAGACAATTAAAGACAGAGCAGAGCAGAAATATAAGCACAAGCTTGTTGAGAAAATCAGCTAAGATGTGGCAGTAAACAAGGTAAAGCTTTTAGAACTCATAAGTGAATTAGATCCAATAATTGCTGAAGCTATTTCCTTGATCCAACAATTGAGCATAATTGATAAATTCACTAAGGAGCATAGTGATAAGATAACAAAGTTAGATTCTGATCTAGCTACAAGTGGTCAAGGCTTAACCACTGAAGACAATGCAATAAAGTTGCATTATGAGAAGATAGTTGAAATAAAAAGGTTAAGGCAAGAACTGTGGGAAGAAGAAACACAATTTAGGGAAGAGGTCACTGAGCTCCAGGCTCAAATTCTACCAAATCTAACACAGCTTCAAAAACATATCAGTTTGGAAAGACAAATGATAGCCACCCCCGAGATGTCTTTAGCAGACAACATCTACGATATGCACTCAAGGATCACACTCAAGCACATGGCTCTAGAGAATTTGAAGGAACAATGGGAGAAGATGATGGAAGACATGAAGGCTTCACACTCTCACATTTTTGATAAGCTATAAGGTATACACCTTTTCCCTTAATATCAAAAAAGAGGGAAAATATTGATATGCACAGATAGGAAACTATACAGTACTACAGGGAAAAAGAGCAAAAAGGGAGAGTATAATGATATACAGGCATATACATAGGGGGAGTCATAAAATGACTAGGAATTATATATGTTGTACATACTTAACATTTTGTTAGTATTTTGCATATATCAGTTTTTTATACTAATGTCAAAGGGGGAGATTGATGACATTATTTTTACATTAGTATGCAAAGAACACTTTTGGTAAGAATACACCGAAAGACAGGACAAAAAGAAAACCAAAAATGCAGATATCAGAGATCATCGAAAACTGCTAAGTACAAAGAAAACCGATGACACAATTTTGTGTGTAAACCAAAAATGCAAAATGGAAAGGATAAAGAGGAACCCGACAAGAAGGTCATAGTGCAAACTGAGAGAACAGTCATAGAGGAACCCAAAAGAAAGCTCAAGCAAGAACATCAAGAATTATTCTAACTGACTTCAGAGCATAACTGACCAACAAGAACCGAAAGTTGGTTACAACCCACAAAAAGTGGATCTAACTTCCACGTCAGATAAAACAGTCTTATTCTATTTATAGAATCTTTATTTGTTTTTAAAACCATTTCTTTAGGGACAAGAAACATGAATGTAAGTGCTTTAATCAGTCTAACTAATTTAAAACACATAGACTATGAGATCAAGGTAAAATTGTAAACCTGTGATCTTAGAGTTAACATTGTTTTACGTGAAACTTGATAGGTCAATTTATCTTATAAATAGATGATGCAATCGTTCATTATAAAACATGAGAGAGGATTTGAGAATGGATGAGAGGATGAATGAAGCATATGAGCACATCTATGGATTAGATTGAAAGTTTCATGAACCAGAACAACAAAAGGTGAATTTGGTTAGCAATAACCAAAAATAGAGACTACTAAGCATCAGCGGTATTATTCAATCACATTAGGTGATATACTTATTCATGTAATCTTAAATGTATCTATAATCAGCAATAGGAGATTGCATACACCAAGTCAAATTGTAATTTTCTTACATTATAACAAGTGAAACAAAGTGTAAAAATCCTTTCAAGGAAGGTGGATTTAACCATCCAACTATAAATCTCTTAACCGAGTGCACACTCAACAGTGTTGCTAAAGCTCTTAATCGAGTAGAATTTAATAGGTCTCCACAAATACTCTTAAGTAGGTAGATCATCAGAAGTGATCAAATTTTAAGCCTTAACCGACCCCTTCCAATCTGCAGATAGTGAAGAATTTGTGGGCGCCATCTCCACCGTAGTTTTTACTTCCTAACAGGAGTTTTCTGTGATATCATATCTTGTGTTATGTGTCAATTACTTTCATGAATATTTCTATGAATGTTCACATGTTTGATTAAGTTTATGAATTGATATATCTTACATCAAGATAGTATAGAACAGATGGTTGGATAAACATTCGATAACTTAAAGAATAAAGGTTAAAAGTTACAAAAGTTTTAGAGGTACTGATTCACCCATCCCCTCTCAGTACACACTTCCCGTTAATTCCAAAAAAGTCTTGTCCATTTAAATTGAAATTATATCTCTTTACATCAATGCAAAAAACCAAATATGGTTGTTGGATTGCCTAATATTATTCCTTCAAAAATTATATGCACTAGCTGCATAAGTGGTAAGATGCATAGGGAACCCTTTCCACATGGGAAATCTTGTAGGGCACATCATAAGTTTCACCTCATCCATAGTGACCTTTTAGGACCCATGGAGAATAACTCCAATTAAGGATCATGATATGCACTTACTTTTGTTGATGATTTTTTTAGAAGAACTTGGATCTATTTCTTGCATAGTAAAGATCAAGTTCCTGATATATTTGCTAAATTTCATATGTTATTTGAGAGGGTATCTTGTTTTAAAATTTAAAATTCTTAAAAATGACAATGGGAAGGAATATGTTAATAATCCTTTTCATTCATACTTGAAATCATTTGGTATAAAACATGAGCTTACCATTTCTTAAACACCACAACAAAATGGTGTGGCGAAAATGAAGCATAGAAATATTGTTGAAATTGCTAGATGTTTGTTTCATTCTAAAATTATGGATTATAATTTTTGGGCTGAATCCATGGCTTGTGCTACATATCTCATTAATAGGATTCCTACTAAAGCTTTAAAAGATAAAAATCCTGAAGAAGCTTGGTCTGGTAGGAAGCCCAATTTGGAAAATTTAAGAATTTTTGGTCCAATTGCCTATGTTCATACACCTAAACAAAAGAGGAAAAAATTAGATGCTAAATATTCACCTTATATATTTGTTGGGTATGATGAATACACTAAAGGATATAGAGTTTATAATCCTACTACTAACAATGTTCAAGTTACTAGAGACTTTTGTATTGCCGAAAATGGAGTACATGATTGTTCTAATGTGCAAGATGAAGAATTTAGTGGAAGTAAAGTTGTGGTTGTGGAGTACCAACCTCCTTCGCTAACTATAATCCTAATTCATCCATTTCTATTCCTTATAGTGATAGTGATGATGATAATACTAACTCTAGTCCTCATTCTTCTTCTTCTAGTGACGAGTCTATTACTTCTAAGAGACAACCTATTTGGTTTAAAAATTTACTTTATGAAAGTGGTGATTACATAACTAGAATGGGTGGAATTAAACCTAATATATTTAATTATTTAAATTATTCTTTGATTTCTTCTATTCTGCATACTAATGATCCTAAATCATTTGAACGAGCTTGATGAACTATAACTGATTGAATGCTGGAAGATATTAAGTTGATGATCACCGAGCTGAAGAAAGTTAATGAAAGACATTAAATCAATTAATGTATTGTATTGTCATTGATGTCAACTTGATATAATCTGATTGGTTATATACATAGTGTCAAATAATTCAAAGAACTAGAAAGATAAAGGTTATACTATCAGTAATGGATAAAATTTCAGTATTCACTAAGTGACTACAAACACTGACAGGCAGTGCACCCCAACAGATAGAGAAACTCGAGAGGAAAGTCACAGTGATACTCGAGAAAGAAACCTGAGAAAGAATTACTGATGAGCATAATCTCAGTGATACCCGACAGACAGACAACCTTGACGAATAGAGATGCCTGAGGAGAACTGAAGTGTTGACCGATCTAACAAAGAGTTAAAAAATTGAAAAAGAACTAAAGTTCAAAAATGACAAAAAGACTTAGCTGGAAAGAGCAAAAGAAGGAGTTGACTGGTTTTTAATATTGTTTTCATTAACAAGTTAAAATCCAGAGATACGCGTGAGATTTAAAGCTATTTTATTCCATTTGTCTAAGAGAAATCTACGAGATAAAACTAAAGTAAAGCTTTAAAGAAAGAAAGTCTAGGATTGCGGATCACGCCAAGAACAAGAAAGTCAAGGACTGAGAAATGGTGAAATCATTTCTATAAAGAGAAAAGCTAATTCATTGTGAAAAAAGGGGTGAATAGAGAAGAGGACACTGAAGAGAAACTGGTGAAATATTTCACACAGTCTTGATCAATCAAGCTAAAGAACAAAGCTATATTTCTGTGGACACCAAGCAACAGAGAAGCACAACATCATCGAGAAGAAAAAAGTGGAGAAAATGTATTGAAAAGAAACATTGATCAGAAATGTATTATGAGCTTACAATAGATCTAAAAGTCTGCAAAGTAAAGTTGTATATGTGAACAGATTATCTACTATTTCAATTTAACCAGTAGATAATAAAGTCTCTTAACCGAGAAGGACTTAACAATCCTTTATATATTGAGATACATCCTAAGGATTATAAAAAGGTTTGGTCATGAAGATAGCATAAAGATGCCAGATATCAAGTGACAAACTACATTGGGTTTGGTCATAAAGATAGCATAGAGATGTCAGATATCAAGTGACAAACTATTCTATTTAAATCCTCTAACAAGGTCACACTTACCAGTGTGTTTGTAACGTTTAACAAGGTTGGCTCTTCACCGAGATCACTTTAGAAGAGTAAAAATTTTGGGTTACTGGTCCCAAGTAATTTTTCCCTTAACAGGGTTTCCACGTTAAAAATTCATGTGTCAATGTGTTTATGAGTCATAAATTTAGTGTTTTGCATTAAACATAACTAATCTGGATTGATCGGTATACACTAAGTAATTTACTATATTTTGGTAAATGAAAGACTGTTATTCGGTAAAGATAAAGAATAAATTTTTACAGTGAACTCCGAGCAGTAGTTATTTGATGAGATAATCTAAAGGAATTCATCTTTTAGGATTGAAGATAACTAGAGGCTTATATGTGTGGTAATAAGTTTTTGGATTAATTTATTGGAATATTTTTGAGGCCACTGATTCATCCCCCTCTTAGTTATTCTAAAAATTGGTATCAGAGCTTGTGTGCTTAGAAAGAGAGTTTAATAGCTCAAGCAAAAGATCACAAGATGAGCAAAATGGATGTGCCCAAGTTGAACAAGGATAACTTTGCATCATGGAAAAACAAGATAAGACTCCACCTATTAGGTATTGGAAATGATGTTACTCAATACTTGGATACTTAATATGTGTTTCCTACAGGACCTCACACACTTGAGAAATTAAAAGAAAAGCATGAGTACAATTCTATGATGATAGAACTTGCTTCCTCACTCTTCAATGTTGAATTTGAAGATGTCAAAATTTTTGTAGAAATTCCTTTACAACTCATAGTGAGCTCTGCGAGAAGATGAAACATACAAATTACCTTGCTCACCTGCAAAGGTAGTTGTGAAATTTACGGAGAAACACGAGAAAATTTATAGAAAAATTAATATGCATTTAATGTACCTGTCAGTGCCTGCCAATGCTAGCGCACTTGTAATGAGCCACAATTTTATTTTAGAATTTTAATGAATAAATTGCATTTTTTTACTTACTATTCCCTTCAACAATCAATAAGAAAGCAGATAAATAATTTTATTTAAATCATTTAAATATGTATATATATATACCAACTATAGGAAATGGACTCAAAGTTAAAAAATACTAAAAACTGATTGGCTGCTTAAAATATAAAATGCATCGGTTCCATTTCAATGCATCTTCTTCGCTGGCCATGAACTCTCCAGAGCCATCCAGGGCATGGGCGCCAATGTTAACAACATGGTTCCTCTGGCATTCCTTTACAGTCTCTGCAGGATTCGAACAAGGGTTTTGAGAATTCGCACAAGGGTTAGACTGAGGGCTTTCTGAATTCAAGAAATCATTCTGGGGATTAAAACGATGGTTTTGCAGGTTTGAAATAGGGTTTAGGGGGTTTGGACAAGGGTTCTGAGGACCTGTACAATTATTGTCGTATGCAGGCAAAATCCCCAATTTGGCGTCGCAGTTATTGATGTTGTTGCCATTGAAACTACATGAATATTTGTATGAGTGAGCTTATCCGATTGTTTTCATTCCATTCTCAAAAATAAATTTAAAATTTCTTTACTATGGTTTCTTAGCTTTGAACTAGACATTTGTGTTTTCTGGTTTTTAGGCTGCAAATATAAGTTTATAATTTTCATATTTTCTTTTATTGACATACCCAGCCCCAAAAGATTTGTCAACTTGGTGTACCATACCCACACTCTAATACAAATGAGAATCCAATTGTGACAGGTTTAATGGTAGAGCTTCAAAACCTAATTCTGTACCAACAATCTACAGACTGTTGAATCTTTTTTCTCTTGCAAAATTAATTAATATAGAATAATATACAGACAGTTTACACGGTCTTCCAGCTCCAAATCCTACTTGACATCAAACGAATAAGAATTCCAAACTTAATCTATACAAAATCGCTACCTACTGACACCCAATGAGGCACCCAACAGATTGCCTATCATACTTGTGGTAAAATCAAAACAAGCAGCCACCGAATTCAAATTATGCATCAGAAAGACCCCACGTTGGCAGATAAATATCTGTGATTGGCACAAGCCATGTGATTTCTTCAGAATGACACCCTCAACAGTGAGATGATTCCAAGAGTAAACAAATTTAATGATGCCCAACATAATTCAAATTTGTGCTAAATCTATGAAATTTGAAATTATTCGAGACACAATATCCCCATTAGATATGGTGTACATGTCATAGACACCCCCGCCACCATACATCATTCCAAAAAATGGCACGATCTTTGTAAGTCATACTCTAGATTTGTGCAATATATAGTAAAAATTTTCAGAAGAAAAAATTAGTAATACCACAACTATCTTATTCCAATTCATGTCAACCAATATAAAGTAACGTTGCCCTGATTAACAATCACATCTTCTTGCCAAAGTTTGCACTTAACTGTCATTTCAAGAGATTAGTCTGTGACTTTGAAGCTTTACTAGAAGAACATTGTACAACCAAAGGAACAATGCAACAGACAAAAGCCTCTTGCAAAAGATAATGTACAAACTATCTCCTAATTTCCCCTATCTACTAAATATTTTTTGGCCAGATGTCTTCTTCAAACTACATTAGAAGGCTTGTATGCATTAAAATATGTTGAAGCCAAGGCAGCACAAGTGTGCTTCATGCAAAGAGTGCAAGCATTCAGCAGGCCACATACACAACTCCTAACAATAGGTAGCATGTTATTCAATTATAGTTACATTGGATAAATATGATTTTCTTTGAAACATTACTTGGGCTACATCACATCTTAGGAGTCACTAAAGACTAGGAAAATAACTTATTCCTAATGGATATTTATTGTTTATGTTTTCCCAGAATTCTGTTGAGGAAAACACAGGTGGAATAATTTGTGTATAAACTAAGGTGGACATGGCCGACAATCCCAATGACTAAGTCTGACAATCAACCAAGACCCGTGGAAGCCAAAAGTCAAATAATCACAATTGGCTACTGCATAAAGAAGTGTTCTAGAAAGTACAAAAAACTTATTTGTGACCATTCTAAGATTCTTAGTTTCATCCTAAATTTAGAGGCGAACATTAGGCCACAAGTTCATCCCTGAAGATCCCCTGGTCTTACTGAATACCTATGCTTTGTCTCCAGCAGAAGCTCCAAGAACTCTTTCCCAATTTTCTTCACACTATCTATCTATCAATAATTTCTTTCCCAATGGGAGATACAATGGTTAACCACCTGCAAAAAAAAATGCACAATCATTGTAAAACTTTACTATGTTGATTAATTCATCTCACACAAACTAAAGAACAAAAATCAAAATTATCTAAACTATTGTAATGGAATAGGAGAATGAGAGCGAGTCTCTCTTTATTCTTTCCTTCTCTCTATTTCTATATTTCTATCTCTACTCTCCACGTCTCTCCCTGTGCCTCTAGCACTCTATCTATTTTCCTCTTCCTCCCTCCCTCATTACATTCATCTCTAGTTTTATCTACCTTAAACTATCCCTCATTACATTCATCTCTAGTTTTATCTACCATAAACTATCCACATTTTAGGGAGGTAAGAAATTATTGACTAATCAGTTTTGGATTTCTTAGAGCAATTTAAAGAATTCAGCAAAAGAGTCCTCAAACTTAAAAAAGTCTGAGAGTCCTAAGTGTTCAGCTACACCTCCATTTGTGGATGGATGTAAATCCCAACATGAGTTTATACCAAAGTCAGAAGAAAAGGGGCCACAATCATGGCAAAGAGAAGCTGTGAAGATGGAGATTTAGGAATGTAAGCTGCAGCTCACATAATAAATGGTTGTCCATTCTTTTTGTTTTCTAGGAAGCATGTTTGTATCGTTCATTGTTAATTTTGCAGCTTTGTATAGAAAGCAACTTGTAACATGAATTTAAATGTACTTTTAACATAACAATAGTGAATATTTGAGCTCATCTGGTGATATTTTAATTAATCAGAAGAGTACAAATCATTTTGTGGTACTTAACAATTTCCTGTGCAAATTATGGGCAATTGTCCGCCAGGAAAATTGACTGGTGGCATTATAGCCTTTGGAAATGAATTGACCAATCATTTTAACTATTGAATAATGTGGAGCACACTGTGGTTATCATTAATTAATTAATAACAAGAGTATAATGATTTTAACGTGCTAGATGATCTTCATCATTTTGGAGCATAGGCCAACTCGGGCTACCTTTGTTGCTACGCTATTCTGTCCTTGATTTTCAGCTGACATCTACTAAATTTAGTGTGATGATAGTTGTCCCGTTAAATTTGACGGTATTGCACATGCTCTTTTTAGCTTGTTTTTTCACTATTTCTACTTTTTAGCCTCATAACAGTCGTATAGTCAGATAAGCATTGTTGTGTTTTTTTTTGTTTGTTTTTTTAAATAGCTTTGTTAGGGTGCTTTTTATGTTACTTTAATTCAATTTATACTTGTTTAACTGTTATTGTTTGTTTGTGGATTAGATTGTGTTTGATTTTTTAATCTATATTTCAGGTCACGCTTTGTGATCCATCACCACGATAGAAGAGAGCTAAGAGAGACATAAGAAAGCAATAGCAATGATGATGGATCATAAAGTGTGACTCAAATGTGAATACAAAAAATTAAACACAATCTAATCAGAAACAAGCAATAGCAATGATAATATATGTTTGCTTAAATTAAGCTCTACTGTATTTCTTTGCTTGCTTTTTCAAAAATTTTGGTTAGAGGTGTTTTTTCATGCTTCACACAAACGGTTTCAACTTCAACTAGAATTTTGTTGTCTTTACTTACATTCTTAATGTGTCGAGTGTTTCTTTGATTTCTACAGTTAAGAGATGTTGAACTCACATGACTCGCTAGTTTTGCAGTCCAATGTTAAAATTATTTTATTTGTTGTACATAAATGATTGGATTATGGTACTTTTTGTCAGATTTCTCAAAAATAAATGAAATTATTCAAATAAAATTTCACTTGCAGTTTCTCCATCTTCAGTGCTTGAAAGTTGAAAAGTCTATGTTGATGAGGTTCAATAACTTTGGGCTTAAATTTTTGAAATGTAATTAAATAACTCAAGATATATGCCTCAAATTAAGTAACATTTGGAATCAAGACAAGACCCATGTTACTATGTTACTAAGGATATAAACAAATTCTAATCATAATGTTTTTTCCTTTTCAATTTTTACTTTTAATTAATCTAAAAAAATAAATATGAAAGAACAATACAAATTGACTATTAAAATTATTGGACTTATATAAGCATGTTTAATCAATAAAACAAATATTTGTAGTATTAATATTCTATTAATCTTAAAATGACATAAATAATTATACTTTTTTAAAGCTTGATAGTTTTCATTTTTTAATTGTCTTTTCAAATCTCTCTATCATTATATCTCTACATCCCTTCCTATCTCTTTTATATTTATTTTTACCGCTCTCATTTTCTCTTGTCTCTTCCCCTCTCTATTATATATTTATCTATTACATATATATTTATTGACACGAATTTTGACGCATTGTATCTCTTGTTACATTTAAAATTCAACTCAAAATAACCCTAACAGTAAATAAATCATATTTAGCCGATAGGCTTCTCTTGGGGAGAAAGCCTTGCCAGAAAAGTCTCACACAACTGGAAAAGCATTGCCGGAAAAATTTGCGCTTGTCCGTAACTGGTTTGTTATAAATTGCAAGAGCTACGTAGGGTTGGTTTCCATCTCATGTTCCAAGCATGAAGGGTCGAGCTTTCCCCATGGATCCTCTGAGTGAGGAACTCATGAAGGCCCTAGAACCCTATGTGGAAATTGGAATGAGGAGCTCGAGAGCAGAATTAGGAAAGAACGATGAGCCTACGGCTGACTCTTTTTCTGGCTCTTCATGCGTAGAGCAAGAATCCAACGATGATGTTCCAATCTAGGATTCCGGATGTCTGTGTTAATTCTAAATTTTTAATGAGCGGAAACAGTAATGCCTGCAGAATTAGGCACTAGTAGTAGTAGTAATCAACATCAGAATGTGGATGTGGGTTTGCAGTCCATGCCTGGATCTCGACTGGGTTGGGCTTCTTCTGTGACAGATTTTTCCTTTCAAGATAAACAACAACTATTGGGAATTTAAAAAAAATTTGAGAAGATTCAGGCCAACTAACAGAGAAAGCACCAGATGGAATGTTTGCAATTGCAGTTAGCTATTGCACAGCAGCAACAAATTTTGGGGATTTCTAATTATCATAAGCAAAGTTGAGAAGTCATCATCCTCTGACTCCTAGAGGGAAACCGATGAAAGTTTCTGACAAGATTGGAATCGCCAAGCTTGGGAAGGTGTACAAAGGGGTAAGACAGAGGCATTAGGGAAACTGGGTAGCAGAGATAAGGCTGCCTCGGAATAGAACTAGGCTATGGCTTAGCACTTTTGACACTGCAGAAGAAGCTGCATTTGCATATGATAGGTAGCCTATAACCTAAGAGGTGAATATGCAAGGCTCAATTTCCTAGACTTGCGGCGTGTTTTGACTGCCAATTGGGGAGATGTGTCTTCAAATGAGAGTGCTTTGTCTATGTTGCATTCTTCTGTATATACCAAGGTCCAAGCTATTTGTCAGCGCCTCTCTCAACAGAACCAGAATCCGAATCAGCATGAAGGGGAAGGACCTGCAGCAAAAAAATGTCTCCTCTATAACAGATGTGGTATCACCCTAAAGAGTGAAGTCGATTCTATGCCTTTGTAGAGTACTCCTTCCTTTTCAATCTTCAATGATTTGGATGATTGCCTCGTCAAAGTGCCTTCTTTGGATCCACAAGTCATACAGGACGTCATGGCCTCTTGATTCTTGCTTTACAAGGTTTTCAGTTGTATGCTACTATAATCAACCAAGATGCACTTATCAGTAAGATAAACACATTAATTAAATCATTTGCCCTGCACATTTCTTATTCCTTGCACCAAGTTAGACTGTCTGTAACATCTTTGCTTCTGTGAGAATAGGTTATATGACTTGTTCTCTGTAATATTTTGTTTCTGCTGTAAATGCAATGTAAAGATAAGAATGATAAGAAATAATAATGAATATTTGTAAAGACTGCATTTACCCACAAAATGCCACATCATCAAGTAACAAGAAAAGCGGAAAAGTCGACAAGAGAACAGGGTCGAAGATATACAAAGACCAGTCGAACCATTTGCATTCGCATGATAATG
>MU227385.1:302213-312611 GCA_018584345.1 Thuja plicata | reverse complement strand
TACAATATTTCCAATAAAGTTGCAGGAATAAAAAAAAAAAGAATAAGACGAAATATTATGACACATAAAACTCTAAGTGGTGTGTGCATAGATCCGGCCGCCCGACCATCCGTACGTCCAGAACTGGGAGCTAGCCTTCTTTACCTCAACCACACTCCCGCCTTCGTCCTGCATTCAACAGACATACTCGAAAATGAAACACTGTATCAGTACATGATTAATCATAAATAAAAGTTAAAACATTTCATTTAAACATCATTTTTTTTTCATAATCAACACATTATTGAAATTACGTCATAGTCCATCATATATGCATGAATCATAACGCGAACATCCATTAAATAAACATCATGATATAAAAAAATACATTCTCATAACATTAGTCATCGTAACTAATCTAAGGTTTATAGTTACCGCTAATTAAAACCATAATGAGAAAATCCACTAGAAACATAGCATCTAGAAAACGACCTAGTCGAATCAGAACGACTTGGTCAACAAGGTCAAAATGTCGCAAGACAAGTCCGGAAAAGATGAGTCAATAAGGTCGAGTCGTGACAATATTTTTTCCAGAACACATACCTAGCATATATATTTTTTTAAACCTAACCCTTTTTTTAATAAGAAAAAGTATTCAAATGCGGGAATTGAAATCAAGGCAACTGTATTAAGCAGTGAATGATGTGGCGAGAGAAAAATTTGGGCAGATTTGTTGGAAATAAAATAAAGTTAAAATGGTGAGGAAAACGCTTGCACATGTTGGAAGAAAGGAATGTTAAAATTTTAATTAATGCCGCAGAGAGGTAATGTTCGGCCACGTTTCAACTATCTGTGGAGGCAGACATATTATCCGTTGCTCCCGAAAAAATGCAGTTATTGGCCTACGGTAGAGGTACCGTCTTTTCCGCTTTAATAATGCCATGACAAAAACGGTGCAAAACAATCATTGCAGATACAAAAGGTAAGCTAAAAATTGGAGGACAACGATCAACGCTATAAAACATTTCTACCGTCTTGCACAGCTATGGAACGTTGTGCCCCGTAGGCATTGAAACTTTAACAGTTCATCGAAATTGTTTGCATGTGTCTTTTTAATATATCTCAGAAATTTCAGAGTGAATAGCCATGCTGAGCGTTTTGTTCCAGATACATCTTGGTATCCTGTAAGTTTCATTCTTTCATCCCCTTTAAAATAACTCCTCCTCTTGAGCTCCTTGACCTGACAAAAAGCTTGACAAGAAGTTGCCAAATTTGGAGGTGTAGAGAGCAACAACATTCAGTTTGGCAACTCAAGATGAGCACAAAAATTATTGTTACTATGAAGGGACTGTCAATGGCTTCTCTCAAATTCACCCAAATCTTATAAATATCACTAATCATTTGATGGTTTATGATAATGGAACAAATGAATTTGTGAAGATTCAAACAAGACGTCCAATTAGTTAAGTTTGAGATGACTAATATATTACATGTTCCATAGCATCATAAAAATAATTTTGTCAGAAATTATTGATAAATGCATGAATCCATTTTTAGATTTTGATGCAATGCTGTTTTGACATTGATTATATATTTATATCATAAATTAAATACTCGATTTAACCTAATTCGGGTAATGTGTAATTAATTATAATTTAAGGTATATTCATGTTTATAATTAGATTGATAAAATTGAGCAATGAATGTTATTGCACATATACTCACAAATGTCTTTGATCTCTCCAAATATATTTTTAAAAGGAAAAAATTAAATCAAAATTTTAAATCGAATTTCTTCAATACGTTTTTTTGCACTTGATGTATTATTTGTTTATTAATTTTATTTGTTAATAAAAAATTAATAGAGAGAATGACACAAATAGACTATAGATGTAGAATTAAAATTTAAGGTAATATTCAATAGACATTTTAGATATGATGTATTTTATAGAAATATTTTAAGATAATAATTATTTTCTATATTTTAATATGAATAATTGATAGGAAAAGAAACATAAAAGAGTATAAAAAAATAAAAAATAAAAATATTTACTAGAGAAAAGAAAAAGAATTTTAAAGTAAAGAAATTGTATATAAAAATATATTTTAGATTTATGATAATAAATAGGAATGTCAAAATCTTCCATAATAATGTATATATTTTGATTATAATTTACATATAAAATAATTTTAAAAATTATTAGATAAAAGATAAATATCTCAGTAGTAAAAATAAATAAATTATATATATTCAAACTTTTTAACAAAGATAATGGTTATGATTATTGAAAGTCGTAACACTGTTTATTTTTTCTATTGTTTTTATCGGCTAACCCTTGCACCTCTTTCCGTGCAAGCGCTAGTTATATTTTCAAATGAATAAGTACATTTCTATATTAAATTGAATTCAATACTTGTAGAAGATGAAAGCGATGGAAAGAAAAAATTTAATGTGATGCGACAAGATATTTTGAGCAAGCCCATACTCAATATGGATTGATTTCTTCTCTGATCTGGGCATCTCTATAATTGCAATCACCACGCCAAGTTACCAACCATGGAAAGACTTCGGGGAAACTTCTGGAAAGCCTATTTTTTTCCATTGTTGCGGCTTTTCTCTTGTTCATGTTTCATTACTTTCTTCCTTCGCTTGTCCATGTTTTAACAGCTCACACCAACACGCGTGCTGTTTAATAGTAGTATTTGGGAAATTGAAACGAAAAAGAAAGAGGTGTAATCCATTAAAAATGAAACATCCTTTTCAGCCATGAAAAACAATAATTTGAGTTTCAGTTTGGTCAAACCTAACCAAAAAACATCAATCAATTTTTCAAATGTACATGTACATATCTATATTAAATTTAATTCAATACTTCTATAAAGTATGAAAGAGATAGAAGGAAGGATTTTCCGTACTCAAAAAATCAAAACATAGTGCATAGTGCAGGCCATACACAAAGTCCTAGGAAGTTCACATTTAGAAGTTCCTATAAGGTGATGTCTCATATTGCAAAGTTGGGGCTCGTTGACTGCAATAAGCTGAAAATAACCGATAAATTTACGAGCAAGAGTAACCTAATTGAAGACCTAAATGACCAAGGGGGATTGTCATTGCAGGTAGCGTCCTTTTGAGCCTAGCCCCATATCATGGTGAAAAGGGTAGCTATTTTTATAATTGTTGTTACACTTTAAAAATAAAATAGTAATTTAATGCAGGCCTATTTTTTTTTTTTACAATAAGAAGATATCACGAGTTGCATTGTGTGCGAACAAACCTCTCTCCAACCATGATTTGGCTGCTATGGTGTGAAGTTTTATTGAGAGTAGAAGCGTAGGTGAAGATGGTAATTGTCATAGAAGTGATAGTGATTGAGGCTTTTCATCGAACTCATTTTGTGCAGTTATTGCGCAACCATGGCGTCACAAAGGAACATATTTTTTAAAAGGATTTTGATAAATATCTCACAAAAAATCACAGGCCTAGGTCACGGCATTTGGCTTCTCCTGCCATTTGCATTTGCTGAAAGTTTTTAAGACCTTCCCAACAAATTGGGTCAAGTAAAGTCGTTGGAGATGAATACAAATAAATGGTCAACAATGGATCTGGTTTAAAGGATTGAAGTGAAAAACCCTAAGACAATATAGGGAAAAAAATATCTTCTTTGCATTCAAAGCTACTACATTGACAAATCTTTGCAAGAAGTCTGCCCACAACGCTAAATCTTCCTGAAACTAGCCAAACAAAGCATTAAATTAAGGATTTATTCCAAAACAGGCACATACAAACCAAAGCTAATAAACAGAAACTTTGAAAACCCAAGAGACAGACAAATAATTGCACCTGTAAAGAAAAGTAAGACATAGGAAATTTTTTTTAGTACCATTTCCAATACACTTGAGTAAGAAAGATACTTAAGAATTTAAAAAAAACTCTGAAACTGAAAATTTCTGTAGAAGAATGTTTTGCAACTCATAGTGAGCTTTGCAAGAAGACGAAACATATAGATTGCCTTGCCAACCTACAAAGGCGGTTGCAAAAATTTACGGAGAAACACGAGAAAATTTGCAGAAAAATTAATATGCATTTAATGTACCTGTTAATGCCAACGCACTTGTAAGGAGCTACGATTTTATTTTAATTTTTTAATGAATAAATTGCATTTTTCTACTTACTATTGCCTTAAACAACTAACAAGAAAGCATGTAAATGATTTTATTTAAATCATTTAAATATGTATATATATACCAACTATAGGAAATAGACTCAAAGTTAAAAAAATACTAAAAACTGATTGGAACTAGTCATGCCTACAAGAAGAACTAGTCTACAAGACCAAGTAGTGAAAGAGTAGTGATTACTAATGCATTTGAAGATGTCTCCCATAACATCAAATCATGAGAGAAATCAAGATCCCTTGGCATTTTGACAATTTATATTAAGCACAATACATTTCTTTTGCCTTGAAGAGAATTTAAAAATATATCTTGTGTATGAGATGATGAATATTGACCCTCATGTAATTAGGAGTTTTTTTTAAAGAAAATTATGTTACATTTTTTTTTCTATCAAAATTTTGGATGACATTCTATTGTACATCATCAAGATAAAAAAATAGGAGCAATTGTAAGATACGATTCAAATCTCAATATAATAGTTTTTTTACAGATATTCTTATTCACTATAATAGACTAGAGTTTTCTCTCACCAATATTGGTTTTAGAGCCATGCTAAACATTAATGCTTCCATGAATTGGGTGAAACTATTTCTATAAAGAATAGTTTCTTGTTTATCTCCTTGTAGACCCATGAAGATAATGTTTGAATTTTCTTGGATGATTGTTGGTTTTTGGGTAATTCAAGACTTTTCCTTAAACGTAGGAATCAAGTTTTCACCCTAAGAAAAAATAAATACATCAACAAGCTTATGGTGTAGCTAAAGCTCCCATGCTTTCTGCTAGAATATTGGAAGGAGGTAGTCTTGGAGGGTATTTCTAGATTTATCATTCAACTCACAACCATTGATGTAGTGATAAAATTCAAGAAATGTCTCTTACTTTCAAGCCTCTATGTACATGTTAATGTGGATTTAGTGTTCTAAATTTTGGAATTAGAAATAAAATATTATTAATGAAGATTTTCTTGGTTATGTGCCAAAAATGTTACACGATTGACCACTTTGATTTTGACCATCCGAAAAATAGGAAGAAGCCAAACATTATTGTTAATGTTGGTTAGCCTTTAGAGGATTTACCCTTAGTGACGGTGCCATTGAAGATGTTCTTGCTTTAGATGACTTGTTCTAGAGTCAACGTGCCCTATACACTCCCAATGCCTCTTGAATTTGTTGGGAGGAGTTCAAAGATAGTTGGCTAGGAGAAAAATATGGCCAACTAGGGCTTATGTAGTGCCTGTGATTTATGATTTTGTCCTCCATTTCTAATGATAAAATAAAGAAGACGTTAGATGAGATTCCTAATAAATCTCATGAGTTTCAACACTCAAAAAAGGGAATCAAGTCAATAAAGAAATCTAGACCATTAATTTTTGTGGCTAGGTCTAATGCTCATGTTTAGAGTTCTTTGGAGAAATTGAGTTTCAATCCACCATGATATGGTGAATTTATTGTTATTTCCTTTTTCTTTTATTTATTTTTAATCTTTTGTGAGTGTTGTTAGAATTTTATTGCCTTTGGTTTGTTTGATCCATCCTTCCTTTGGTTTCAAAACTTCATTGTTGTACCTATCTAACCACTAAAGTTTTTCAAAACCCATCTTTTCATCATTTATGATTTTTTTTTATAACAATACAAAATATTCTATAGAATCTCATGTCTCTTCCTATTATTGGGTTTGAGTTAAATTTATAATTTTATAATCTAATCGTAACATCCAAAAATCTAGATAGTTTAGATTGAACTTTGATGGAGCCTCAAATTATAGAACTTTAAGTTTACAATCTTTAAAAATTTCATAAGGTTGAGATAGGATACATTGATAATGGTAATTATACTTAAAAATAAAAGTCTTAAAATTGAAAAATCAACAATGCACTCCTACAAGTTTGTCCTTTATTGAATAAGTTGGAAAATTTATGTATAAGGCAGATAAATAAGAAGATAAATATAGAAATAGAAACCTTAACAATTAGGACAACAAAATTGAAAAAAGAGTGTATAATACAATCATAATTTCATTGATAGATGAGCCTAAAAGAAATATTACAATGTGAAATGATGGATACAATCATTCTATTAAGAAAAAAACTAAGAAAAATAAATAACAAGAAACATAAAAGAAAAACTTATCTTCATAGATACTAAAGAAGAATCCATATATATATACAAACCATTCACAATTATTATTACCTTGCCCTTGTAAGTTTATATTATTGGGTCTAATTAAAATGCAAACACAACTTTTGTCAAATATCTTTTAGAGCTCTTTCCTTTAACTTTAGTATCATGGATTTTATAAAGTTGTAAAAACTAGTCATTATATGTATGGTTTTATATGGCAAATGATTTAGTTGTTGGAAGAGGAAAAGTATCAATAAATATATTTAATTTTCTTTTAGAATATTTCTTTTTATTTGTTTATTTAGCTTATTTCAACTGTAATTTTATTTCTAGTCATGAACAAACCAAGCATAAGAAAATAAAGTATATTTACTATTTTGGTTTATTACCTCAAACATTAACTTATTATTAGATTTAGAGTCCTTTCAATTCACATATTCACCTTTATATTTGGGAAGAAGACTAGATTTTAATTAAATACTTCAGACAAAATTAATGAAGCTAGAATTATTAAATTAATTATATAAGTGAATCTTCTTGAATTGTAACTATTAAATAGATGTATGAACAACATTGAATAGGGGCATGTACATATGTATGACTTTATGAATAGAGTAGTTAAATATTCATGTATTTGTGCATACATGTGTTCTTTATTTGATAAATCAAAGAATTGATCACCTCGTGAGTATTGACATGTAACTCTCTTTGAAAAAATATATAATGCATCATTCCTTAGATGAATATCCAAGCTTTGGAGGGTCTCATAGCATTTTCAAAAAAATATTATGCTTATATTGTTTTGTGAAGACTTTCAACATTGTTATTTCATGCAATATAGGACATCCAAATATTATGATATTAGTGTTGAAGAACGGGTGAAAAAAGCTTGTGATACTAACTTCTTTATGTGATTGCAACATTCAACACAATATAAAAATTATCTACCAAATGAGACATCGATTTTACATGGAGGAGCCATTTTTGGAAAATAACTCCACCACATAAAAGGGAAAGTATATTTTTATTCTTCAAAAGAGATAATTTTATAATAATACACTTCATTTCACTTCTTTAACCAAACCTGACAACACCTAGATACTTGCAAATTATTCGTAGAAAATTGCTATGCCATGGCTCCAATTTATAACATATTGAAGGAGGGAGCCACAATGGTAACTCAAAACAAGAGGCCAAAAACCACATGCAAAAATTTACACCAAGGAAAGTGGACATCCACAAGACATAATAAAATATTAATTTCCTTCAAATAGATCCACATAGGTTCCTAACTCATAGCCACTCAAATCTTTATCTTCTCAAATACTTTGCAACTCCATGTTGACTCTTTGAATCATCCAACAATTCACCTTACGATATTGGGTGCTCAAGGCATGACTCTTCATATCCTAATGTGCATGCCTAAAGAGGGGGTTTTATCCATTTTAACTTTTTGTTGTCAATGTTACATGTTCATCTCTTGATAATACAAATAAAAATTTCCATAAAACACATTATTCTCTCATGTCCTAGAGAACACTTTCCAAGGAACATGTAGACACATGAATGACATAGTATTTGAAAGGTTAATGTTTTTTATCCTAACATTCCCCAACTTGACATTAAACACAATTGCATCTAAAAGATACATAAAATAAAATCAAGTATAGTGATCAAGACCCACAAGCTTCTTGCACTAAGAAAATGTTTATGTGATCATTAGTTTCCTAAGAGAATCTGTAACATTATCCAAAGTGATAAGTAGGAGAAATTATCCATAGCAATTCAAATTGTGATATTGCTATCAAGATTCAACTATACAAATTTTGAGCCAAACTCATCGACCCATGTTTCATGAGTAGTGGTTCATAATAACCCACCTCTCATGAGAATGAATGGAACATAAGCAATCATTACATCTAGGTGATGCTCACATAGGTGCAGCATCGAGACTTCTTGAGAGGTCACCCGTCCCAGTACTACTCTACCTCAAGTGTGCTTGACTATGAAGTTTCCTCCATGTTTAAGCTCACTTTTCTTTCAACCCCATGGAGGATACTTTGTAGTTAAGCGCACTTGAGCTAGCGGAGTACTACGATGGGTGACCTATCGAGAAGTCTTGGTGCTTCACCTCTGTGAGCATCACCTAGATGCAATGAGTGCTACACATTCAATTTATTTTCATGAGAGATGGGATCTGTTGGTACTCTCAAATTCTTAAGATTACCATGTTGAAAAACTTATGGAAATGTTGGAACCACCCTTTGTGCACTTAGTTGAGATGCCCTTTTTTGTCATTTAATATTCAAGTACCTTGTGATTTCCATGTATTATCAGCTGAAAGGTATGTTCCCCACCTCACATGCATATTATATGTTCTTTTGTAGCTCCATACTTGTAGATTGAGTGGTTTTTTAAAGTGCATGTTTCAAGAAGTTCACCAAATCTGCATTTTTTCTTAAGTGTGAAACAAGTTGAACATGCCTACCTTGGGAGTCCACATTTTGTGCTCTGCTAAGTGTCATGAGAAACTGACTTGAGGGTACATTCTTTTCTTACCAAATAGCTTATGTTTCAAGTTTTCACCCTCCACAGCCAGTTTAGATATGTTTTGCATATACGCAGTTAAAGGGGGTTTTGTGTAAATCTGCATATTGCACTATTTCAAAAGATCTGAGATGACCTACTATAAGGACATAGTTTTCATACCATGTTGATAACTAGTGCAATTTCAGTGTCCCCCTGCATTATAAACATGAAAAATATCCTCCGTGTGCATTTTTAGACCCTAATGAGTGCATTTACCCAATTTGCCAAAGCAATTCCATTGCCAACTTATTCAGATTTCCTGAGTGTGGGTTGCAGAAATTACCAAAGGGATAACTTTAGGGGCTAATATCTTTTGACCCTCCGGCTATTGTGAAGCCCCAGTTGTTGTTTCATACCGATGGTATCTAAAGGCACTATCATGCAAATTTTTCATCTCCCCAGGATCTTGTTTGATATTTTTAATGGATCAATTTGATAGACAGTTTCTTATGTTTTGGAGGACCATGATTTGCGCTAAATAGATCTGTTGGAAAGGCAAATTAATCTTTCAAGAAAATGCACGGGGCAGTTATAAAATGAAATTCCACAGTAGGCAGTACCTTCTCCTTCTGCCAGCGCTTCACTACATGTGCTCTCATGCCGTGTTTTTCAAGTATGCACAAAGTGGATTTGTGGAAAAGGTTTAAAAGTAAGATTTCAACAACCCTTGCCAGTGTTCTTATGACCCGTGTGTGATTTGCCTGGAGGACGACATGGATGCCCATCAACGCAATACATAAGCCACAATAATTGTTGTTTTAGATGCCTCGAAGAATTTTGGTTTCTAAAATGTCGTTTGCAAGAGGATGCGCAAAATAGATTTGTTAATGGGATGCCATTTTCCCTTTGTTAAAGAAATTTTACGGACTTTCAAGAAAATGTAATTGGTGTATGCAATGCTAGTAAAGGGAACAACGAACACGACATCATATAGAAACATTTGACATAATGCTAAACCCAGGAGAAAGTATGCGACATCCATCACTGGTATATGAATGGGGATTTATCCCACATTCAGCTTACAGTGTGTTCTTTCATTATTTATAGGTTCCAGCTCATTAAGTACAATTTGCGAAAGGCAGAACTTATTTTGGCAGCTCGTGCATGTAGGGGGCGGTTGAGTGGTTGAAATAAATTTTAGTGGCAGGTGCTAATAAGGAATTTTTGTGGGGCTGCGTGGTGAGTGGACAAGACACGTGAGGGTTATAGTCGACTTCACAAGTTATCCACGCGGCTAGCCAAAAATGTTGCGACCTTGTGACAGGAGATAGTTAGTGCTTGTGGCAACTTCACGGATGAGTAAAGCACTTAGGGCCCGTTTGGTGCATGGCATTAACTTATCCAGAATAGGCCTATTCCAGAATAAGGACCTATTCTCGAATTAATTAATTCTAAAAATGAAAGCTAGAATAAGCTATTCTCTGTTTGGATCCCATATTGTAAAATTGGAATAAAGATTATTTTTTTATTTTTTTAATTAATTTGAATATGTATTTTTAACTTGTGTACATATATACACATACACATACACACA
>MU227385.1:272716-283856 GCA_018584345.1 Thuja plicata | reverse complement strand
ATGGAGGACCTTACACAAGTTCTAAGGCTAGAGCTCAACCTGATGAGTCATATATCAACCGTTTCCCCACTTGGGAAACAGAGCAAGAGAACAATCCCTTCATGAACACCAGTTCTTCTCTAATTATGGAACAACCCCGTGGGGCAGCCTTTTTCCAAGATATCACCAAAGAAGAACTTGAAGATGTGGAACAAGATGCCTACTCTACCAAAGTATTTGACATTGTTGTAGAGAGGAACCCTGAATGTTACTTAGCCATGCTAATAAAGAAGGGAGTCAAACTCCCCGTTGAATTCAGTGTATCAACTATATGGCCCGAAAACCCTCTCACGGGTCAGAATACTACTCAAATTCCCCAGATACTACCTGTTGTGTCACAATTTTTTCCGCCATTGGCCTTACCCACATCAACACAAACTGTATCCAATCAAACCAATGACCCAACCCAAGCCAGTACATCATCTACTCAAGGCATGATATGCCCGCAACTAAGTGCACCCATGGTCACTAGTATGCCTCCACCTTTGGTCTCATGGCCAGCACAATCAAGCTCTCATGCTATGCCTTCCATCCCACCAAACACCAGCTATTCTGAAACTATACCGCTACTGCAATCAATTCACAATAGTCTTGGGACCAACACATCATGCCCACAGGGATCCATCTCTGCCAGAATGATTTACAATCAAGGCCCACCCAAAACTACACCTTTTCCCATTCTGACACCCTTCCAACCTCTGCAACAACAACCCCTGCTTCAGTTGCCTCAGTTCCAACCTCTACAACAGAAACCCCCGCTTCAGTTGCCTCAGTTCCAACCTCTGCAATAGCAACCCCAGCTTTAGTTGCTCCAGTTCCAAACTCCGCAACAACAACCCCAGCTTCAGTTGCCTCAAATCCAACCTCCGCAACAACAATCCCAGCTTCAGTTGCCTTAGTTCCAACCTCCGCAACAACATCCCCAACGTCAGTTGCCTCAAATCCAACCTCAGCAATAGCAAGCCCAGTTTCAATCCCAACCTCAGCAGCAACACTACCTACCCCAGCATTATCAACCCCAGTTTCAGTCACAACAGCAAACCCATCAAAACCCACCATGGACTACTCATGTCCCTCCTATTACAAATCACTCGGTGGGGAATCAATATCAAGTCCCTAGGATGAAATCCTATTTCCCTACCCAAGGGACATAGAGGTGCAACCTCATACCCACCATGGCATAAAGGAATGTCCACACGCATCAGCCACAATATCAAACGGACATGCTAATGTAACAAATGCAAACCCTTCAAACCCAAATGATGGATATTTAAAATCAAGGGCAAACTAAATCCTATACCGCAGAGGATTTATACACATACCCCTTTGACCATTCTCTTCAAATTTCCCCATTCCCAAACCACTTCTCAATGTCAAAATTTAACAAGTATAGGGGCAGTACCAACCCTATTGAGCATATACGGGATTTCTTTGCTAGTTGTGTCGAAGTCGCTCATGACAAGACATATCTGATGCGATTGTTCCCATAAAGTTTAGCCGAACCAGCAATGGAATGGTTCTCACATCTATCTCATGGAATCTAGTCTTGGGGAGAATTAGCTAAAAACTTCATAGCTCACTTCCATCATAATATCGAGAGCAAGGTTAGCATCAAGGACCTTTGTGACATTAAAAAAAAAGATGGAGAGTCCTTTGTGAAATTCTTACAAAGATGGAGGAACATGGCAAACCATATAACATATGATGTGCCCGAACAAGACTTGATATTCATGTTTGTTGACAATCTAATCCTATACATGTCATTCACAATAGAGCTCATCTAAAGAGGAGTTCATTGTGAGTAGAACTTGGTGAAAAGAGGAATCCTTGCAGATCCCACACAAATGAACACCAATAAGAATGCAACGGAAAAAGCTAAGTGGTGGAACAAGAACAAAAATGTCACTAGCGATGGTGTCATTGATGTAAAGACGGTCAACTACGTGCAACCCAAGGTGTCACTGCAAGGTGCACCTGTGGCAAACCAAAACCCCATAGGGCCCACTCAACAAGCATACACCCAAAACCAACCTCCCCCTGTACAAGCGGTCGCTGTGTCAAACAGTCATCAACAGAATCAATGCAAACCACGGTTTCAATTCCAACAATGAGATTTCACACCATTAGGAGAGCCAATAGAGTCAGCTTTGCGTAAGCTGATACAATCAAACACTATCACTCTCCTAGAAATCAGAGACTTTGAACAAGAGGAGAAAAAACCAAGGTGGTATAATGATAAAGACTTCTGTGAGTTTCATCGGGTCAAGGGGCACAAAACAACCAACTGCTACTGATTGAAGCATGATATTCAAGATCTGATTCACATAGGAATCATCGACGTGATGAATACTCAAACTAAAGGCACAACTGATCACACCATTTTTAATGATACCTTCCGTGATCACAACAAGGGAAAAGCCTCTGGGTCTGGTGGACAAACCAATAAAGTTAACTATACATATGCCAACAGCGACAATGTCATAAATTGCATAAATCCTTCAGATAATCATGTGGCCACAAACACTATCAGGGACCAAGGTAACAATTGCGCTGTAACTACACGTCGTGCTAGAGTCATCTTACAAGGAGTACCATCCTCAGCTACTACATCAGCCAATCCTATAGCAAACTCAGATCCACAAACAAGCATAGTGGACCAAATAAAGTGCACACCTGCCCATATATCCATGTTTGACCTCTTGCGCATATCTCCACACCATAAACTAGCACTTTACCTAGCACTTTAGAATGCAGCTGTCCCAAGGGACATAACACCCGAGAGCTTCCAAACAACAGTCAACCAAATAGCATCTAACAAACATGCCACATTTGCAGACTGTGATGTGCTGCCGCATAAGCCCCTACATAATGATCCTCTGCACTTACTTGTCCAAATCCACAAAAGCGTTGTCCGTAGGGTCCTTGTTGATGGTGGAGCTGGGTTAAACATTTGTACTCTAAAGTTAATCAAGCAACTAGGTTATTCAGAACTGAGCATTGATGTCACAAGGAGGATAAATATCAGAGCCTATGATGAAGAGGAAAGGTCCTCTAAGGGTATTATCATTCTACCTATTCGCATTGGTCCTGTGGTAAAAAACACGCCCTTCCAAATCTTAGACCTTGAGTTGGGATACAACATGTTACTAGGGAGACCTTGGATACATGAAATGCAAGCTATACCTTTGACATACCATCAATGTATCAAATTCCCTCACCAAGGGGAGGAGATCATCATAGAGGGAGATCCCAACCCCTTCCAATATTGCAATGCAGTCCAAATCAACACCGATAACTAGGTACCATCAAACCAAGATGCAAGCATCCCGTCCTCTTCAGATTTGAATCCCAAAGATGTTATACGGGCAACAGGAAAGATAGTCATTAACCAGGACGCAAGTATCTCCTCCCCTTCAAATTCAAATCTTAAAGATGTCACAGAGAAAGTAGGCAAGATATCCATCACGGACAAGGGATGTGGTGAATATAGATACGAAGAGGCTTTCACCATCATGCACATGCCTCTAAGCCCAAGAACTCACGGTATGCCACAACCTGTCATTACAACAGAAACTCCACAGCCGGTTCTATTTAGATGTCCACCCACAACCTTTGTCTGATGGGGAGACATAGCAGAAGAGAATCATTTTGAGCAAGACATCAATACCTGGTTATACAAAGACTCCCCTGAGACAATCCGACCACCCCTACCTTTGGAAAATTATGGTGACGGTTACACAATGATACAAAGATTTGGGTAACCGGACTGGGGGCAAGGCAATAGGGCATATATGAATTGCCTCTCCCACCAACCCAAAGAAACACTAGAGGTTTGGGCTATGGACAACAAAGCACTAGTTTGGTGATCCAAGACATACAAGTCAATCAAGAGCAAGTAGCAAAGATGCACCGAGGGCACAACATTGAGCATGTTCTAATAAGAAACATATTAGCGCATTTGTTGCCCACCGAAGAGGGATCCACTCAATCCCAAATAAACCTACACTTAGCAATCGATGATACCCAAGGAAGTGAGACATCAAATGAACATTCCATTGAGACTGACTCCAATGAGTATGAGTGGAGATCCCTCCACGACTCTGAACCAACAATCCCTTACTTTTTCCCTCAAGTTGATATTATCATAAACCTAGTAGAACTATTTGAACAACTGACCATTACCAAACAACCCTGTATAGACAAACATATCATTCATCAGACCTCAAGTGGTGCGTCCTCATCACAGTCCAATTTTTTAGGCACCATATTAGCAGTCCCGTTCAGTCAACCAAAGCCAAACAGTAGTGAAAGTGTCTGTCTTGTACACCCTGAGCTTATAGATTGGGATCAACAAGGACCACCTGATCTTGATGTCTTTGAAAACAATGAGGCAATAGCTCATTGCATGGGACTAAGGGAAGGCATTCCGTCAGGAGATCACAAGGCAGGATTCTCTATCAACCTAGACATAGCAACATACTTCGGGGAGGAAGCTCCTCTTTCCAATCCACAAACAAAAAAGGAACAAAAGAGTAAAAAGCTAAAAGAAGACGTATCTTCTAGCGAAAACCTCTTTGAGGCACTAGAAGATGGAAAGAGAGAAATCCTCCCCTTAACAAAGGAGAAATCAACATTGTTAGCTGAAGAGACGGAGGAAATTAGCTTGGGGGATGACAAGAACCCAAAGAACATCTACTTGGCAAAATCTCTCACCCCTGAGGAGAGAGAATAGTTTATCAGTTTCTTTAAGGCAAGAATGATCAATTTCGCATGGACTTAATCAGATATGCCAAGATTAGATCCAGAGTTGGTGCTACACCATCTCCCATTGCTACCAAACGCTAAACCTGTCAAACAGAAGCTAAGAAAGATGCATCCTCACATTGCATTGTTAGTCAAGGCAAAATTGAAAAAGCTCTTGGATGCTAAATTCATCAGACCTATACCATATGCGGATTGGATATCTAATCTAGTACCAGTTATGAATCATAGTGGTCAAATACAAATTTGCACAGACTTTCGGGATCTCAATATAGCATGTCCAAAAGATGACTTTCCTTTACGAAACATAGATATGATAGTGGACCTAACGGTAGGACGTGAAATGCTATCACTTATGAATGGCTTCTCAGGTTACAACCAAATAAGGATAGTGCTAGAGGACCAACACAAAATGGCTTTCACATGTCCTTGGGGAACATATTGTTGGAATGTTATGTCATTTGATCTAAAGAACGCTGGAGCAACATATCAGAGGGCAATGACAACCATATTTCATGATCTCATCCACAAGACAATGGAAGATTATGTGGATGACATACTAGCAAAGTCCATACTTTGAAATGATCATCTACAGGTTTTGGGACCCATCTTTGATAGAATGGAGGAATTTAAAGTCTGACTAAATCCAAAAAAGTGTGCATTCAGTGTCACAGCGGGAAAATTACTAGTGTTCATAGTATCACACAGAGGAATTGAAGTGGATCCAGCAAAGGTCAAAGCAATATTAGAGATGCCTCCACCATCGAACCTGAGACAACTAAGAGGGTTACAAGGAAGGCTCCAATCGATCAGACACTTCATAGCTCAACTGGCAGACAAGTGCCACCCATTCCAACATCTATTGCATAAAGACATCAAATTCATATGGACAGAGCAATGTGAACAAGAATTTCAGATATTCAAAGACTACCTTCTTAAGTCTCCTATATTAGTACCACTAGTACAAGGCAAACCATTGCTTCTATATATCTCAGTGATAGAATCAGGATTAGGGGTCCTTTTGGCACAACATGATGATGCAGGAAAGGAGAGGGTTGTCTACTATCTAAGCAGGAATTTGGTTGGATATGAGATAAACTACACGACAATTGAGAAGTCATGCCTGGTAGTTGTGTTTGCTTCCCAAAAGCTGAGACACTACATGTTGATTCACCAAACAAAATTGGTTGTACATATTGATCCTCTCAAGTACCTCCTGAGCAAGGCATCACTCACTGGATGACTGGCCAAGTGGGTAATGATCTTAACCGAGTTTGACATTGAGTATGTAGACAAAAAGGCTATCAAGGGACAAGTGATCACCGATCAACTAGCAGAGGCACCGATTCAAGACCACTAGCCTATTATCTCTGATTTTCCTGACAAATCTATTATGACACTACAATCAGCGATCGAGATATGGAAACTTTATTTTGATGGATCATGTACAAACCATGAAGCGGGGGCAGGGATAGTTCTTATCACTCCAGACCATGATAAAATTCCAAAGTCTTTCAGACGTAACTTCCAATGCACCAACAATATAGCAGAATATGAAGCGTTGGTCATCGATCTAAAGATAGGCATTCAATGGAGAATCAAGAACCTGAAAGTCTTTGGTGATTTGTAGTTGGTCATTAGCCAAGTTAACAATGATTACATGACCAAAGATGAGAAGCTCATACCTTACAAAGCACAAATGGAACAACTGCGCACCAAGTTTCATTACATTCTCTTCAAGCAAGTCCCAAGAGCAAAGAACAAAGTGGCAGATGTGATGGCTACCATAGCATCACTGATTGATATGCCAGGTAATGATACCAAATTCTAGTTTCTAGTGGAGAAACTCTTGGTGCCATCACATCAAGCATCTATCACAGAATCAGCATGTGTCCTTGTTGGTCCTGAATCCCCATGGTACCAAGATGTCTATAACTATCTCCAAAACAACGTCTTACCTCCAAACCTGTCTAGGAACCAGAAAAAAGCCCTCATCCGCCAAGCATCTAGGTATACAATCCTCTCTACTACTCTATACAGACGAAGTCTCGATGGAACATTATTACGATGTCTGACTTCCATGGAATCCCAAAAATCTTTGTACAAGGTACATGAAGGAATATGTGGAACCCACGGAGGTGGCAACAGCTTAGCTAAGAAAATAATTCGCATGGGATACTATTGGCCCACAATAGAGACAGATGCACACAAGCATGTTCAAAGGTGTAGACAATGTCAAATTCATGGAGACCTCATCCATGCACCAGCCTAGGAACTGAATCCCATCACATCACCATTGCCATTTTCAATGTGGGGATTTGACTTAGTAGGCAAAATCACACCTTCTTCAGTAAACGGACACAAGTATATCATAGAAGCAACGGAGTATTTCACAAAGTGGGTGGAAGAAATTCCCCTCACTTAGATCAATGGAAAACAGATAGTGATGTTCATACTTAATCACATCATCTGTCGATACGGGATCCCCCAAACAATCCTGACAGATCATGGTACCCCTTTCCAGAACAAGGATGTTGAAGACCTATGTGAACAATTCCACATCAAACAAGGGTTCTCCTCATTTTAATACCCTCAAGGGAATGGCCAAGCCAAAGCTACCAACAAAACAATCTTGAAGATCCTGAAGAAAATAGTAAACGAATCAGGTCGAGACTGGCATTTACAGCTTAGTCCCGCATTATGGGCATACAGAACTAGTGTGAGAACACCGACAGGGGTAACCCCTTTCTCCCTAGTCTATGGAATGGAGGTGGTATTACCCCTTGAAGTGGAAATCCCATCCCTGAGGATATCATTGAAGAACCTGGTTTCTAACGAAGACTATATAGTAGCAAGGCTCAGTGAGCTAGAGTTACTAGATGAAAGAAGGAAGCATGCCTTCGACCACTTACAAGGCTATCAGAATCACCTTAAAAGGAACTACCATAAGAAGGTGAAGCCACAAACATTTGAAGTAGGAGACCTTGTCTTCATGGAAAATCAGGAGAACCAAGCAGAGCGAGTCAAACCTGGTAAGTTCGAGCCTAACTGGCTAGGACCATTTGTTATTGTCAACTCTACTCAAAGTGGGGCATTCATACTAGCAACACCAGAAGGAGATCAGCTCCATGGCTACATCAAAAGCATGCACCTAAAGAGGTTCTACCCTTAAAGGTCTCTATGGTTAAGGCATTACCTACATATCCAAAAAAATACCAAAAAAAATCAAAAAATACAAAAGTTACCTTGGTGAAAACCTGGCAAACAGGCGCCTTGGCGACAACAAAAAAAAACAAAAAGAAAAAAGAAAAAAAGTAAAGAGAAAACAACATCGCTGTCTCAGTGAAAACTTGGAAATCAGGCGCTATTGACTAGGTACCTTGGTGAAAACCTGGCAAACAGGCGCCAAGTGTTCAAATCCAGCTTCACCATCAAATAAGCTCCAAAAAGATTGAGCACACTTCAAAATGCAAGACTGACTACCCAAGCAATATCCAAAAGCACGATCCCCTCTAAGCACCACACACTTACCCATGGTTACTTATTGATCCACCAGACTAGGGGGTGATTCCAAAAGTTCTAAAAAATCCTAAAAAAATAGAAAACTCATCAAAAATCCTAAAAAGATCAAAAAATCAAGAGAAAATCAATCTTCATCAAAAACATTAAATTTTTTTTTTTTGCAAAATCCCAAGCAATAAAACCAACTCAGTTATCAAGAAAGAAAGGGGCAAGAACACCCAGTCAATCAATTGTCACAATCATCGGCTTTACAAATCGGCATTGGGCCCATCTGACACAGCTTGATCAACAGCCAAATTGATCAAATCAAATCTATCAATCAATATTTTCACAATCATGAGCTTTGCGAACAAGCATTGGGCACATCTGACACAACTTGATCAGCTGCCAATACGATCAGAGCAATCTATCAATCCATACTATCACAATCATGAGCTTTGCAAACAAGCATTTGGCCCATCTGACAGAGATTAATCAGCTTCCAACACGATCAAAGCAATCAAGCCAAACAAGCTTATACAAAGAGCCGAGCCAGTCAAGAGATCCGATTGCATCGAGGAACCACACAAAAATGTTGACTAGGTCAGTCAAGTCTATCAGATGTCAGTCTATATTTTGGGGTTATGTTCTTACGCTACTCCAGGATCCACCATGTGAGGAGAGTAGCTATGATAGATCATGACTTATTTTCTTGGATTGCTGTCTGTTGAGTGTTCACTTTGATTTCAGGGCCATGATGATTTAGGATAAATGTGGTAGGTGCTGTCACTTATCTAGCGGCCACGCAGTTCCACGATCTGAGCTTAAACCTGGGAAAGAATTGGACATTCCTTCTCTTTTTTATTTTGCTTGTTTTCTTTATAAAATCAAGAGCTCGCAGCAATATTTAAATGGACTCTGAGTTGCTTTGGAGTTCTATCTTGGTTTCTATGGTCTTTCCCTTTATGTTGCAAACAAGAGCTCACGATGCTATCCAGATGGACTCTAGGGGTGTAGGAGTTATATCTTGTTTTCTTGGCTTTCCCTTTCAGAAATTAAGAGCTCACGATGCTATCCAGATGGACTCTAGGGGCGTAGGAGTTCTATCTTGGTTTCTTTGTTTTAGATTAATTTTAGAGGACAAGTGGTATCTAGATGGTCAATATCCAGGTGCTTTTGGCTCTCTTTCTTTTCAAACAGGGAACATAGTTGAATCCAGATAGTCAATATTTGGGTGCACTATGGGTCTCTTTCTATTCAATCTCTCTACTCCTTCTGCTATCAAGAGGTCGTGGTGGTATCCAGGTGGTATGTGATCTGGATCATTTGACGCTCTTCCAGAATATCATAAAATACAAAAAAAAATGCAATGATGATAATTATTAGAAATAGGGGCAGCGACTTGGGACATTCATCCTTTCTATCAGATCATATCTATCCACAAAAATGCAAAAAAATAGAAACTTTTCTATCATTACATTCTATTGGATCAATCTCAGAGCACATCTATCCAAACTAACTTCTTTCTAACTAATACATGCATTACTCAGATATTTTATGTGTAGTAGATTGCATACATTCCATTAAGTGCATCAGAAAAAGAAAAAAACATGGTAGTTACATACATGATAAATCAGAAAATCACATGCATCCATAAATAATCGCATATAAACATGCATCTCATTTACACCATCCTGCAGAACATGTCAGTATCATAGGAAAGAAAGTCATCCATACATAAGTATGCATAATATAACATACTGCATATACATCTCATCATCTAAAACACCACTAAGTCATGTAGAATCATACATATAGAAAGTAAAACCATTGCACATCATATCAAAACATAGTTGCATCTTATGTAAATCAACAATATCTGAGTACAAATGAAAGGTCGCAAGTCTAAACAAAGAAGGTAATCAACATGTATATCATATATATATCAGTGTATCTAGATACAAAAAATGATACTACTCAGAGTATACAATGCGTCACTACAAAAATGGTACAAGGAGCAATATCAACAAGAGCTACCCCCACCCTCACCAGAAGGGGCACGAGGGGGAGGCATATCTGAATTTGTCCTGTGAGCGGACTCAGGAGCTTGGACACCACTGCTCTGGGAACGCTGAGCCCTGCTGGATCTCTGCGAGGAAGTATAACTAGGAACCCTCTTTGCAGCAGGAATTGCACCCTCATAGTGTCATCTCCAATAATCTATCTCCCTCTGAGCCTCTCGCTCAAATCTGTAGTATCTATCCAAAATATCTCTATGGGATACATCCTGTACATTGTCAATAAATGCGCGGACCTTAGCCCGAGTCTGTCACTCTCTGGACTCCATAGCTGTAACACGGGCCTCCAAAGCAATGGCACAAGCATCAAATAGGGCAAGATGGACCTGAAGGTCCCAAATCTCATGGGTCAGGTGCTCCACCTCTGAGGGATCATCGTCCATCCCCCCATCACCACATCCAAATCACCCTCCTCAACCCTGTCACCTAATCCCTCCCCACTCTCTGAACTCTCACCAGTACTACTCCTGCTACTGCCACTCTCCTCCGAGGAACTGGTCTCAACACTCTACTCATCAAGAGCCTCCACATTTATATCAGCAAGCTCCACATCCACATCCTCAATAATGACCCGATCCTCATGTCGGGGAGCCAAAAGTGCTATTGTCCACCTACGTACTCTACGCACCAACTGGGGTGCCTCCTCCTCCAAAATAGCCCCCAACCTAACTCTGGACACACTAGAGTGCCCCCCACTCCTACCACTACCAACCCTAATACCACCACCAGCACCCCCGGGACTGGGATCATCCCCTCCATCA
>MU227385.1:252107-272683 GCA_018584345.1 Thuja plicata | reverse complement strand
CCCTCCCCGTCCACCACCCCTCCCTCCATCACAACCTCCCCTACCATGCCATACTCGTCGAGCCCTCCGCATGATAGTCCTGGGAATAGGACGTGAAACATCTGTCAAGGCAATAGGACGATGTAGCAGCTAATGAGCATCATACTGTGGAGTAGTGCCTGCAAAAGATAAGTCAACTATCAGTACCAGAGAAGATATACACAAGTATCAAAGCAAGATATGAGAACAAAACAAGAGAGTAGATATACATAAGTAACACAACAAGATATGAGCACAAATCAGAGAGCAAAAAAGTACATAAGCAATCACAAAAAAGACAAACCTGTGTCAACAGTAGTAGAACGCCAGGTCCATGCTATAGGAAGCAGTCTTAAAAACTCAGTGCGAACAGCATCAAGTGGCACTACAGCACCCCAGATACGAGCATCCCTCGATCACCGAGCAAAATAAGCATATGAATTTGAAACATCCTGCTGCTCGCCAAACTGTCGTAACACCCTATTGGTGTTATGGAAATCAATCATATGTACATGGTCACTAACGCGACCAATCAGGTATCTCCGCTGTCTACAAAAAGGAAGATGGATATCCTCACCATCCCAAACAGGACAATCTCGGTAAGGTCTCCAAATAAAATATGGAATTCTGTCAAGCAGTTGTCGCCAGTAAGAGAGATGACCCATATGGGTCTGAACAATCGCACCATCATACATATATAAATACAGCCTATCGACTAGGAGAGCACGGGCACCTACAGGATAGCAAACAACTATATGCTCCCACGCCCAAATCTGTAATAATGTGGCACCACAACCTAGTGACTTACCATCAAGGTAAGCCACATACATCATATGGAAATGCATGTGGGCCAACATGCATGGGCCCCATGCAAAGATAGTATGGTCTCGGACCATACTCTGAAGAACACTACCAAACCCTACAGAAAAATCACGCTGACGCCGATCGGGGCAAAGGATCCCAAAAATCAAACTACCCAGCAGTGTGGATAGTCTATCTAGGCCTAACCCAAATCTCGACCATGGAATGTAATAACCACCGGCAAGCCTGAGCTGATCCTGGGGCAGTCTAGTGAGCTTAGTCAAAGCAGTGACACTAGTGCGGGTGGAATACTCCACCAACTTGCCCTGGATAGGGAGTTGGAGGATGCGATACACATCCTCTAAAGTCACAGTGCACTCCCCAGTGGGAAACCATAAAGTATAGGTCTTCGAACGCTATACAAGAGTGGAGATCAGACCCCTGTTGGTCATGATCGTAGGCATATAGCAGATCCAATATAATCCTAGGTCACGAAGTACTAACCTCTCATCCTCTGAAAGCTAAAATCTGTAAACGAGTCCCGCTAGCCTGGACTCTCGACACTGCAAGATACGTCTGACAAACTACACAAAAAGTACAAAAAAATAGAAAATTATTAGTTTTAGATATTGAGGAACGTAACAGAAGCTAAAAGAGACAGATAACTGACAAAGACATCAGGCATACAGTGTTAAAAACTCAATTGCGCCATTAAACATGGTCAATTGCGGTATTTTTATGCGATTGCGGCACCTAAACTACAAGTGCGGCACTCAAATGACAATTGCGGCAATTTAAACAGGCAAAGGCAGCACTTTTATCAAATGCGACATACAACCAGCAATTGCAGCATTTAAACCGCAATTGCGGCAAAGGCATAAATTTTTCAAAAAAGTACAAAATTTAAAAGCATTAAATAGCAAAATAAATGTCAAGCAAAGCGAGGAAAATCATCGGACGTCTAGAGCCAACATGTCGATGGTATGAATAGACTCGATCAGATAAATGTACAACACCTGGAAGCCCCGCCATCGCTCGAAAATAGGAAGAAAATGAGGCAGAAATCAATAGCAACTTACCAAAGATAATCAAAGCTCCAAATCGCAAAGTGACAAATGAAGAGCTCTCTTAGCTACTTATAGGGGTTCCGAGAAACCCTAATTTCACCCACGAGCTCTGAAATTTCTTCCCGGTCCCTGAAAACTTCAAAGGTCAATTAAAGGGGCATTTTAAAGTATTTTTCAGATCTGTCAGCTACCCAGTTCCACAATTTGTAGTTTCAACAAATTAACGCTCGTCTCACGAATTTTTGCTCAAATTTGTTGAGGGGGCATAAATACAGCTACTAAATGTCGGGGCAAGCTGGGGCAAAATCAAAGAATCTTTGACACACTGTGACAAGTCACATCGCATCAAAGAGGGGCAAATGTAGACACCCTAAAATGGATAGGCTTGCGACTTTACATCAAAAACACTAATTTTCATCTATTAATTAATGGTTTCTTAATCATTAATTAATCATCTATTTTCTTCTAAATTTATTCCCCAAATCATTTAATCAAATTCTCAAAATTAATTAAATAAATAATTTTATTTAATTAATTAACTTTAATTGATTAACTATCATTAAATTAATTAATTAAACTCAATTTCCTATAGTTTAAATCCAAATATTTAAACTTACTAATTAAATTCTTCCAATTAAATTAATTTCAATTAAATTAAGTTAATTTCATCAAATAAAGCAATTCTTAATAAAAAAGAATTCAATTATCTCACATGTTAAAAACAATTATTAAATAAATGAGTTAAATACTCATTTATCTTCAAAGAGATAACTCCAATTAGATCACATGGGTTACTCCACCCATCTCTCCAATCCACATAGGTAACTTCACCCACCTCTTCAGTTCAAAAAGGAAACTCATAATTAGCTCTTTAGTTAACCAAACCCTATCTCCTCTTTACCAAATGAAGAGGTGGAGTTTATTGAGGACCTCTCCTGTTCCTTTTGATCTCAACCGTTCATCTCCCGATCTCTGGGATTGAACTCAACCGTTCATATCATCACCAATTCCTATATAATAAACCCTTCATAACCATTTGAAGGGTCCAGGATTTCAACCTCTCGTGCGTCATTACTCCGTCAATTTGGTTCTAGCATTCAAGCCATCTTGCGACCACACACACACATTTCAATTGTCAAATTCTCGACACTTCTCAAGTCATAGACGCTACCCCACCAATACTGAGCATCAAGAATAGTGTTTCAGAAGGAGTAGAGAGAAACAATAGAAGCTTCAAGCATCGTGGGGTTTGCATTTATTTGTCTTCCTTTCTCTTTCTTGTACATTTATTGCTCACGTTTCTGTTATTCATTTAGTAGTCATTATATACTTGATTTGCATTCATTTGTGAAACCTTTGCTACTAACCCTCACCTTTGGAAAGCTGTGGGAACCGGAAAGAGAGGCGTACATGAACATCTATTGTACTATCAATTTTATCAAGTGTAACTTGTACATTATCAATCTTGAAACCTTATGCAGTTTGTATGACCATCGGGTCATCGTTCTTCTCTTTTTTCGTCTCCTCAACAAAATTCATAGGAGTTGTTCCACTTGATTCTTTCTTCAAACCTAACCCTTTTCTCAAGATATCCTTAGTATAATCCCTTACCAATTAAACTTCTCCAATCATCAACCTTGTAGCTCTAGCTCTTGTCCTGAGTAGAGGTCTTACCTCTTTAACTTTTTTCTCTATCTCTTCTATAGTAGAATCATACATTAAACTCAACAAAGAATGTTTGACGAAATCTCTATCTTTTGAAAGTGAATGCTTCCACTTTGCATCAATTAAACCATACAAAGTTATAGGGATTTGACCTTCCATTTCCATAGAATCTTTTCTTAACGGATGCATACTGAAAAATACTTCATCTTCCATCAATCTTTTGTCTTGTTAATTCACCTTATCATAAAAATTTATGACTCCAACCAACACACCGTGACTCTTCTCTTTAAACACTATGTTTTCAACATATATAAACTTTCCAAAATCAATTTTATCAGATTTACTTTTAATAGACTTAGTGGTAGGGGAACCTACTACTTTTGATTTCTTTCCTTCTATCTTAAGCTCCTTCTTATTTTCTGATTCAGTATCTCCGCTTTCTTCATCTGTTCCTTTCTTCTTTCTTTGAGATTTTTCCTTCTTCCTCTTCCCTATCACCTTAGCAGTGCTAGGAGTCTCCTTTACTATAGTTTCCTTTGGCTTCGCACTTACTATAGGTTTCTTCTTTGTAATGACAAGAGGAGAAGGTTTCTCCTTCTTTACTTGAGTGGAGCTTCTGGTTTGTCTACTAGTTGGGGCACTATTGGCTGCATCCACTTCTTCTTTAGATGTGCCATCTTGTTTTGCAAACATGCTTTTCTCTAATCTTCTCCAATTTTTCTCCAGTGAATCCTTTCTTCATAATGAATGTGTCAATGTCTTTCCTTACTCTCCTTTCAATTACAGGTTTCATTAACTCAGTGTGAAATTTGAGAGATTTTTCTTCATAAGTTCCAAATCTTGGTGATCTCAGGGTCTACTGATTGAGCCAACAGGTTGTCTGCATACAGATGTAGTATATCTCCTTTCACTTTGTATCCCATGGGCATTACCCATGAAGTTCTGGGCTCAACTTCTTCCATCATACATGTATCAATGTCAACCATAAAACATATGGTGTCCTTGTACTTCTCTACAACAATAGATGAAATTCTCTCTCTCTCTCATGCATTTTCTTCTTAAAATATTTCAAATAACCCCAAAATGTGCTTCTGAATCCATTACCCAAAAAATTAATGCAGTTGTTAATCTAAATTAATTTTGGAGCATCATTAATCCAAGTGATATTCCCTACTCCAGGATACATGTTTTGAAAATAGAAGAATAAACACATTATTACCTGGTCATATTTGAATTTTTTCCTTTTATCTTTCTTTATCTTCTCCAGGTTCACCATCAATTGTTCCCTCAAGACTTTTGCTAAATCATAGTCTTCATTCTCCTTCATTATCATATGTGTTGTTTGAATAGCACCACCAAGTATGCTATTCAACCTGCTAGAGTGATATACTTTTTTACTGATAACCATAGAAACACACTTCACCTCTTTATCAATTGTATCATTAAAAGTCATTGCACAAACACCCCATCTTGACTTTTTTAGTCTGATTAATTCTTCCTTTGGAATGGTGCGAAGAACATGTATGTTTCCAGTTGAGCATAGGCTAGTTACAACATGAATCGCCTCCTTTGTTATTTTATGTAGTCTATCCAGCCACATGAACTGGTCATGGATTCTTCTCAAGACAAACCTAACCTGGTCTTCCTCAAACTCACTGGGATAGATGTCTGCATAATGTTAACCTTTTTATTCTATTTTTTTATTCTCTTCCTTTAGTACCATGTTATCAATACACATTTCATTATATTGGGCACGAATTACATCTGACCCTAACTCTTCCAGTTTGCAATGAATGAAAGCTCTTGCATCTTCTACATGTAAAACTTTGTAGGGCACACTAGATAATGCACCTTCTGGATCATTTTCCATAGACTTAGAAGGATGTAACTTAAATATCGGTCGTGGTCTCTCTGTTATATCTATCAAATTTGGTGCAGCCATATCAAATTTCCAACAAGGTAAACAATTATTTGATAAATACCTTAAACAGTTCAAAAATTAGGGCTTCTTATGATGAACATGACGACTCCTGATAAATTTTCTCTTGTAGATCAACACACACAATCTTTTCTTTCCTCTTGAATCACAAAAAATTTCAAACAATGCACCTTTAGTTTCACAACATCTTACACAAAGCGCAAGGTGCGAATGAAATCCAAAAATACCTTTTTATCTACCTTCAAAACAATAAATGCACTTACCGGTTTAGCTAACTCTTTCACCAATTGACTAAAAAACTCAACATCGATGATCAAAACATCATACAATTCATTAAAAAGTTCATAATACATTCCAAAAATCATTAAAGTATCTTAACATGCTAATAAATATTACCACACATCTTTAGGGGGTCCAAAAGATGGATTCAACAATGATTGCTCCCCCTAAGCCATATGATAGCTTAGTTTGATGATGAATTCTCCACACCCGATGTAGATGTGGATTGCTTTGATGAATGAGTGTCTTATTTCTTCTTCCAAATTTTTTTATCTCATTCCCGACTTCTTCTCATATTCACAATCTTCTTCCCTTTCTGATTGCTTGGCTGATTTACTGATTGGTTCCTTGACTTGCGATTCCTTGCTAAATGTCCAATCTTCTGACAAAGAAAACATGTCATACCAATTGAATTCCAAGGTCCAACATTACCTCTTAGAGTCCTCATTATGTAATTCACAGCTAAGAGTCCATAGTTACCACAAACTGAGCAAGTGACATTCATTTGCCTCTCTCTTTGATAAAGTCTTTCCCGCTTCACTGGTGACCTTTGATTGTTCAATGTTGTCCTGCACTTCTTAGCTTTGTGACCATATTTGTTGCAATTATAATAGTAGCCATCAAAGCTAATAGATCTAATACTGGATCTAGATCTACAATCATAAGCAGTATGACCATACTTATTGCATTTGTAGCAATATCCATCAAAAGTTCTAGATCTATTATCATACCTACTTCTACATACATTTGTAGTATGACCTACCTTGTGACATTTGAAACATACAATATTGTAGGATTTCTTACTAGAAGTTCTTTGTGTTATCTTCGGTGGAGACTTTCTTCTTGCTTAATTTCTTTTGTTCCAAAGGATTCTCTAACTTTAAAATTAGTCTTACCAGTGTAATCAAGTCCTATGGTCTCTTTTCTTCTTCTTTGATTCCTCAACTATTCATCAAGTTTTGGATTACTCTCATTGAATTACTTTAGTAGATCATTAGCATTCTTTAGTTCTCCTGTTAGTTTCTCATTCTCATTCACATTTCTCAGATCTTCATTCAGTCTTAGGGCTTCATGAAGTCCTTAATTTGTATCATGTGCATGTTCATGCATTGTAGCAACCTCTTATTCAGATCTAAAAGTTTCTTCCATTTTATCCTCAAGGGTTTCATCTATGGATTTTTGTGAATATTCTGCAACTTTCCTTACATCTTATGTAGATATTCTTGCTTCCAATTCTTCACTCATTCTGATTGATTGGGCTTCCATTTCTCTTTTGAGATTTTCTTATCCTTTTTCAACTTTTCAATTTCCATATTCATAGAATCTAGGGTTGCTTCAGATTCATCATATCCACTTTGTTCAGACAATTTATCAATGTAATCTTGACTCTCACATATTTGTTCAACCATTTCTTGTTTTTTAGCTCTTGATTCTTGAACTCCTCAATGAGCATTTCAGCTTCTTGGAGTTTTCTTTTGTGCTTCAACAAACCCTTCATATCTGCCTTAAGGATCCTAACCGAGATGTTAGGATTCTTCAAGGGAAGTTGTCTCTGATACTGATTGTTAGTGTTCAAAGGCACTTAGAGAGGGGGGCGAGGGGTGAATCAGTGCACCCATAATTCTGAAATAAAACTTAAATATCTTCCACAAGATCCAACATGAAAAAACAAATAACACATAGAAACTTAACACATAAACCATTCACATCAAATAGACACAAAGCACAATATTTTCTTGTGGAAACCCTTGTTAGAGGGAGAAAACCATGTGCGAAATGATATCCACAAATTTCACTAGGGCACCAAGAAATTTTCCCTGTTAGGAGTTGTTACAATCACCCTGTTAGGGGTATACCCGGTTAAGAGTATTTTAGCTTGGTTAGAAGCTAACAAGTCCCCTTAAAGACTACTTTATTAAGAGATTTCAAACTCCTTCTAAGAGTTGGATAGAGGATTTTACACTTCATATCCTATTAAGATCCTGCCCACCATGTTAGGAGTGACCTTGTTAAAGGGTATTAACTTGCAAACATGTTAAAGCTTTCCTTGAGATAGGGTCAAGAATGTATGATCTAAATATGACCTTTTTGTCTAACAAATCTACTTCAAATCTGATCATTTCATCTCCTTAGACATCAACCAACTCCAAACAATCATCAAATACAATCGCAACATCTAAAAATGTAAACCTAAATTACAATTCCATCCTTCTTTTATAACAAGTTATACAAGTCGGCCTTCAACCTAAACTATTTTACCCACCGACCTAAAATTCAAATTTGATCCTGCCAAAACAAATTGGTCAACCCAATAAAGTCAATATAACATAAATTGGGTCTCAAACAATCATTAACTAACGTTAAACTGATCAAATCAAACTTGTTCTGACTGTCCTCTGTTCTTCCTGCAAGTGTCACTTGAATCTTTAATAACTTGATCAATTCTTCAAAATAACTGATGTGATCATAGACATAGGTAGATATACCTCTATATATGACTTCATGATCACACACCTTAACTCAATCTCCAGATCTAGATTCAATCGCCTGAGTCTCGCTCACTATTTTTTACCTGATTGACTGTACACTTAGTCAATTCTTCAATGGAATCTCCATCACCAACGATATAGCTAATATCTCATCTCTAATACATCATGTGTTAGGAATAATAAAACTGAGAGGGGGGTGAATGAGTTGTATGCCAGATGATTAAACTTTAAACTTTAAACCAATTACTTAATACAAATATGAACACTTCAAGAACAACACCATAACACAAGTATTTTGTTGTCAAGGAAACCCTGTTAAGGGAAAATCTCCATTGGGGATGAAACCCAAAAATTAATGCACTATAAATATTGTATCCATGTTAGGAGATCTAGCCCTGTTAGGAGATGATTATTATATCGAGTACAATTCCTTGTTAAAGGACAAAACCTGTTAGGAGTCTAATGGGATAATGAGCTCACTTCCTGAGCACATTTCTCAAAGTGAAGGTTAAATCCAAATTCTAAAGGTTAAAACCACCTTCTGGACTCACTGTCCAAAGAGAAGTATAAAATTATACTTATAATTGTGAACTGACTGATAAGAGCTTTCTTTGCTTATACAGTTCCAATGAATTGCATTACAAACATAATCAATACTCTACATCCAGTAGAACTCACATCCACATGCTCACAACATCCAATCCATCTATCTCATCCACTTACATATCAATACACTTCTTTCCTTTATACAAGTTACAATAAGCAATTAGGTCAGTCTGTTAAGACTTCCCTAATACACGAGCAATTACTTAGACCCTTTCTAAGATACACACGGTACCTTACATAATTAATTAACAAATATAAATCATCAGTTACATGCCAAGATCCATAAATCACGCTCGCCAATCATTAAGCATGTTACATCTCTATAGTCAGCCCCAAATAGGTCTTTGCTAGTCCAAACACCTTAGTGGACATCATCAGTAATCTGGTGACCAAATAATAAAAAAGAATGTTATCTCATGTATCTTTTATCATTCCTTAAGCTCACCCATTATAACTCATACTGACATCAAATTTATTCCAAAAACTCAGAGACCATCTCTGTCATAATCCTCTGTCACTACACAATAACCAGTCTTTACCAAAATAGGTATAACTCATACAAATACCAACATAAGATCCAACGACCTTAGACATAAGGTATACACTCATTCCTCTACACAACACATTTTCTTAAATAGAGCATCACAATCATAACTGAAGTACTTTTTCGTCAAGGAATTGACATTCTTTTCCATAAAGTTATATTCCTTCTTCACATGCCCCATTTGACCACAATCCCACCAATTTACTCTTTCGAGGAGTTTTAGAGCATTGTTTACACTTATCTCTCTTTGATCCCCTACCCCTTTCTATTTGGACCTACCACATACATACAAGGCATCTTAGGAGCCAACATTAATATAATTTCTCTTCTTATCTTCTAAAATAAGGATGGAAATCATCATGTCCATCTTTGGCTCTGCATTACCACTACTAATGACAAAAAATAGATTTTCCAAATATTTGGGCAAAGAGCAATGAAACAAGATACATGTATGCTCATATTATAACTTGAATCTATTGATATAAGTTGAATTATATTCATATTAAATGCATTTAAATTCTCTACAATATAATCATTATATTTCATTTTTTTAAGAATATAACCTTCTCTTGAGATAAAACTGAATAAGACAAACTTTTAGTTTGGTAAATATTATCTATCTCATCCACAATTTGTATGCAAAATCTTATATGGATACATTCAAGAGGATGAAATTCATAAGACACAATCAAATGGTTCTTTATGCCTTCTTGTACAATATCTTCCAATCTTTATCGACCACGGTAGATGACTTTGTTTATTTGAAACCGACAACCACCAATCCCTTTTTTTGAAAAGATCCTACATCTTCACTTTCCACATCTAATTTCCATTGAATCTCTCAATACTTGTGTGATAATTAGAAGCCATAGTTTGCAATCCTCTTTGAAATATGTAGAAGATCATACAACAAAAGCTCCCACTACAACTTAAAACCTTCAATACTTAGAGAGGAAGACATCCTCCTCTCAACATAACTATTAGCTCTGATACAAAATATTGAAAACAAGGTGAACAAAGTTTACAGTATTAACTTATTTATGTGATTATAAATCATAAAATTAGATTATCGGACTTGAAAAAATACGTGATTACAACATTCAATAGAATATACAAATCAACAATCAAATGAGACACTATATTTAAATGGAGAAATCGTTCCAAAAAGAACTCCTGAGAAAAAGGGAAAACATATTATTATTCCTTAAAAGAGAGTTCTACAATAGTAAATTTTACTTCTACAAACAAATCCTAACAACAATTGAATGCCTACAAATATTTCACATAAAACTACTATGCCATGGCTCCACCTTATAACAACCAAGGGAGGGAAACGCACAATAGTAACCCAAAACAAGATGCAATGAACGACTTGCAAAAAACCATGACTAAAAAAGTGGACAAACATTAGACAATAAAATATTAATATGTCAAATGACTCCAACATGGGTGCCTAACCCATAACCACTCAAATATTTATCTTTCTAGATGCTTTGTAACTTCTTGATGACTTTTTAAATCACCCAACAAACAACCTTTCACCTTCCAATCTTGGAAACCCAAAGCATGACTCTTTATACCTCAATGTAGACACATGAAAACAACATTTTGTTCATTTTCTCTTATTCTTGTCACTATTACATGTTCGCATCTTGAAAATGCAATGACAAATTGTTATATTGAATATTTTTCTTTCATGGCCTAGGGAACACTTTCCAAGGAATGTGGAGACACATAAATGACATAAGTTTTTCATTTTCAGATATTTATCTTTTTTCTATTTTAAACAAGTGAACTCCCCATAAATATTATGATAAAATCATCATGACACATGAAACAACCATTTCAAAATTAGAAGCATTACTATCACATATCAGATTCTCTTGATACATTTAAATTTATAAATAATATCACAAATTAGAATTGTCGCGCAATTAATGTAATTTAAATTATTATTTTTTGATCCATAAGCTATTGGATGAGAACCCACTCCCTTTTATTAAATCATCAAAATAATACAAGAACTTGCATGATTTCAAAGCAAGGAGCAAAGGAAGAAGAGATACTAAATAAAAAACAACAACTGGAAGAGAGACCTAAATAGAACTAAAGTGAGGAAAAAGATGAAATTGAGTCCACAGAAAAAGTCTGAAAGCTTAAAAAAACATGATAAAGACTTGGCCAAAGGTTGAGCACATGTTCTTCCACAAAAGGAAGGCATCCATAGTGAACTATGAGCCCTCATCCGATGCATCCCTACTTTTAATACAATATTTTTTTCATCTAGCTTTTTCCCTCTCTACCTCTTAGAAAGGCCACAATTTAGTATGGATTTGCTAATAACATTTTAAGAAGCCAAAATATTTACTAGGAGCCTACAATATCATTCTCAAAAAAATTACAAGGAACATCATTAAGATCATCCATGAATTAAAAAGTGCCTTTAGAATATGATCTATCAACCTCAAGAATAATAGAATCAATGGCCGCAATATATTTCACAAGGTCCTTAGGGGGGAGAATGGGATTCAAAGACTCCATAGGATCAGGATTGGGATCTCTCTATGAAACCAATAATTTATCATGATTGTGCTAGATAAATTAGCATTCAGATTCCTAGGCTTCATAACCCATTTCTTAAGACTGTTTTTCCTAGATCCCAAAAACCTTTGAGAGTTGCAGACCCTAGTTTTATACCCATATTATTATAACGAACACACTTAAAAGGAATATGCCTTCAAAATTTAAGAATTGAATCCAAGTGCTAAAAGAAGAGTGCATCCAACCAGAGTGAGGGTAGAGGTTTATAAATATCCACCAAAATACAAACTCAGATAAACCTATAAGGTGGAACCATCTTAGAAGCATATTGTTTGACAAATATACCCACATAATTAATCATACTCTTTTTAAGCTCAAATTGGGCATTTATCAAAGGACCATTATGAAGCACAGTTGCAATCTGAAGAATAAAAGTAAAGCAAAATAAGAAAAAACCAAAATTGAGAGGTTTAATAGAAAGGAGTAACAAATTGCTCCATGTTGACCTTATCCACTCATAGAGCTTGATCGCAGTGCAATCATTTCCTCAAAATAATAATGAATAATGAAAATATCACCACATCCAGATAAGCTACTTCGACACATGTATTATATATATAGAAATCTATCGAATCTATGAAACTCCCATTTGCATCCCCAACCAAAATAGAACCAAAGGGAAGAAGTAGAGTTAGGGTTAGGAATAGGTGTCTGTAATGTCCCTTTTTTGGGGACATTAAAAATTTAAATGACAACTTAATAAAGAATTGAAATGACTTTATTGGAGCTTAATGAAATTAATAAAGTCATTTTAATTTTAAAAAAAGGGATTAATAAAGAGACAAAGAAAGGAATTCCATGAGACAAGTAGTTGGAAATTGAAGGGTCACAGGGATGCTATTTAAAAGAACAGAGAAGATCATTTGGATTATGCTTGGTTTTATGTTTGGTTTCTCTCTTGGAGAATTTTGGGAAGCTTTGGTTGTCAACATGTTTGAGAATGGAAACCCTAGATCTTGGAGGCAGTGGACGAAAACCCATTGTCTGTTGGAGATATCACTCAAGTATCTCACTTTGTGCTTCAAATTCATGCTTCTGGTTATTCAATTTGACTATAATTTTTGTGGCTACAATTGGATATTTTGTTGTTGCTTTATTGAATAATTAAAGACAATATTCATATTTCATTTCAAAATCTATTTTCCAGTTGGATATTGCATGTTTTCAGTGTGTAATGAAGAAAATGGTGATCATTGGTAGATCTCACTTTCTTCATACATTGGAATGAAAAAAAATCTAACAAAGTGAATATGATTAGCACAACCAAAAGTAAAGGTACCAATTCATGATTTACACAATGTAGGTTTTAGATTCCTTATGGAGGAAATGTTAATGATATGTAAATATGAAATGTGAATGTAATAAATGACTAAAGAAAAGTAAATTAGATCTACGAAAGCATGTGAAAGAGGAAAATAGGAAGGATGAACTCACCTTGAAAACAAGAAGGAGAGAATTGACCTTTAGATTTAAAATTGATAGTCACAAACATGTCAAAAACATAAAATGGTTTTGGATATGACACTCTGACACCTGTAACTTCCAACTATGAAAATTCCACATCTAAAGGACTATGTCGAATAAATTCAACCTTGTCAAGAAAAGTCAACCTAGTACTTTTAACTCCAAAACTGATGAAATTTGCAAAGGAACTTTGTATAGTTTTGGTATTTTCAAATCTGGCTCTGAAATTCCCAAAACCTACTCCTACACATAAGAAAGAAAGGGAAGAAGGTTGTGGGAAGGGGTTTTCCTCAATCATACCCTTTTTTAGGAATAAACCTTGAAGTGAAATAAATGAAATTGAAGGAAAGCTATCATGTAGAAAAGATTAGATCTAAATAATGAAATATATCATACCATGCAGACGTAATTGTCTCTAAGTATGTGTTCAAGAATGTTGATGCAATAGCTTTAAATCAACACAAAAAATAAAAGGAAATCATGTAAGACAAAACCTCATGTAGTAGATGTTCTAATTCACCACAATGTTGGACTGAGAAAGAAAGAGAAGAAGAAGACTTGACGGATGAATGTAGATCTCCTTCCTTGATGTCAAACTCCATTTCATGGCCTCCAATGAAGAAAAAACCTAGATCTAGGGAAATAAATGTCTTTGATGCATGACGTAAATGGTGAAATGAAGACTTGAAATGCGTGAAGACTCTTTATGGCTTCTTTGCACTTGAATTCTTGACACGCTTGAATGCTTGAGAATGGATGCCTTCAAATGAATACTTGCTTGAACTTGGATCTCTTGAATAAAAAATACTATATCACGTGTGTGTACTTCATAATAATATATTTTATATTATGGATGTGAAATGAGAGGAAGATGTCTCATTTTATACACATTTCAAGGCTCAATTCTCATCGGCTAACCTCAATTAAAGGTCTAGGAGAATAAACCCCCGCATCGGGCCCAAAGCCCACTTATATTCAATGCCCAAGGACAAGGCCGACTTGGGTTGACCTTGTCCAAGACAAGGCCAACTTAGTTCTACCTAGTCCTGACATGCTAGATTTTGTGTGGGATTTAGGGGAGTGTTCCAAAAAGAGGCAGTGAAAACCTCAGTCTATTGGGAAATTAGGTCAAATCCTGAAATTTGAAAAACCATGTAAAGGACCTAGGTGGAAATGGAAAATCATTCATAGAAATTAGAGTCAACCTTGAGTTTTAAGGAGGAGGACATATATTTGAATTAAGTATGCATTTAGTGTTGGAATAGTCCCAAAGGATAATTGAGAGGGGGCGGGGGGTGAATCACTTATCAGTTATTTTAATTCTTTAATTCTCTTAGATATAAATTAGCATAAAGAAAATGCACATTCAGATAACACAATAGAGAACAAAAAAATTTTGGTTACGGGGAAACCAAATAGGTAAAAACCCCAGTGCGAATTAGCACCCACAAAGAACTGTACTTGAGTATAATTATCCCTGTTAGGAGATCTTGCAACCCTATTAGGAGTTGTTCTTTACAATGCAATAAGTATAGAGACCTGGTTAAAGGTTAGACCCTGTTAGGAGTCTTTTACAAGTAACCCTGTTAGGGGTGAGGACTCGCTATCCAAAAGCTCACTGCTAAAATGGTGAAGGCTACAACCTTCAGTAGAATAGATATACACTATATCTAATAGATGAACTGTTTGAGTAGACCTGCTATCTTGATCAATTCCAATGAATTGTAATATTCTTTTTTTTCTTCACATAGTTCTTCAAATTATTATGTCTAACTTTCTACGCTCTTCTATCTATTTTTTTTCACTTTGTTTTCACACTTAGCGAACACATATGAACTACTATATGTATCTTCACCAAGGATAAGGTCACGACGGTATCTAGGAACACTTCATTAACTTATTTATCAGCTTAACTAACCACGTAATCAAAGTTAGAACCGCACAACTCAAACTGAATAGAGGCAATGCTTTACAAAGTCAGCTTTACCAATTTTACTCCAATATCATGATTCTGTTAAAAAATGCTTGCTGCCTTTGTATAATCATCACTAACTCATAACTAAACATTAATACAAACACGCATATCCCAAAGATAGGCGCAACTCAAGCAACACTATATTTATTCTGACTCTTGACAGATAACCTTCAGACACTGTAACTGCCATAACTGATTAATATAACTCAATTGAAACTTCATATCTGACTCGGTGTGAATGCACATAGCATCTAGAACATGTATACACCATGGAAATAAAAACACATAGCTCTAGAACATATGTACTGATAATTGCATATAGAACACTGCTGTATATTATATGTTGTCATCAATGACAAACATACAACCAATTATTTGTACAGAAGCAAATCTCCAACAATCTCCCCCTTTGACATTGATGGCAACATATGATATCATCAACTCAAAGTGTCTTCCTTCTTTTTACAATCTTTTCAATATCCTCATCAAAATTTCCTCTTCATTGATGCTACACTTCTAACTGTATACTCCCCCAGAGTATATGCTCCCCCTTACTAATACTCCCCCTTTAACATCAATGGAAAAGGGTGTTAAACACCATCAGGCACAAGTACTACTCCAGAAGTAGAGGAGTCAACCATTCATCAGTCACCAAGGACTGATGTTCTTGCTGCAATTTCTAATCAGACTCAAGAAAGGGAATTACTCCCAGCTTCTCCCTGAGATACTCAAAAGTACCTTTTGATAATGGCTTTGTAAAAATATCTACTAATTTTTCTTTAGTTCTCATATAATCCAACTTTACTTCTCTGTCTGCAAATTTTTCTCTTAGAAAGTGGTTTTTGATCTCAATGTGTTTTGTCTTTGCATGCATCAAAGGGTTCTTTGACATATTGATAGTACTAGTGTTGTCATAGTGAATAACAATAGGATAATCAATCTAAATACCAAAGTCATTAATCATCTATTTGATCCAAACCATTGTTGAACAATTCAATGCTGCTGCAACATACTCAACTTCTGCTGTTGACTGAGAGATAAAATTTTGCTTTTTACTTGTCCAAGTGACCAATCTGTCTCCAAGAAATACTGCTCCTCCTGATGTACTCTTTTTGTCATCAACACAACCTGCCCAATCAACATCTGTATACACATGAAGTTGTATATTCTTTGAGTTAGTATACCATAAACCATAGTCTATAGTTCCTTTTAAATATCTAAATTTTCTTTTTATTGCCATTAGGTAATTTTGTTTAGGTTCAGCTACAAATCTTCCAACAATGCCAACTGCATTAGAAATATCAGGTCTAGATTGAGTAGGATATAAGATTTTTCCAATCATAGACTTGTATAGAGTCTTGTCAACTACTGTGGAATCATCATCTTTAGAAAGCTTGCTTCTTGTTATCATGGGGGGTGCTTACTGGTTTGCATTCTTCCATTTTGAAAGTCTTCAATATCTCCTTCACATAATTAGACTGATTTATGAATATATGCCTTTGTCTTTTTGTTTAACATTCAATCCAAGAAAATATTTGATAGGTCCAATCATGCTCATTTCAAGCTCACTTTTCATTTCTTTGGTGAATTCTGCACTAAGTTTGTCATTACCTCCAAAGATAATGTCATCAACAAAAATAGCAATGAGTATTAATCCTTCATCTGTCTCTCTTATGAATAAATTATAGTCTACTGCTCCTTTTCTGAATCCTATCTTTGTTAAGTAACCATCAAGTCTCTCATACCAAGCTCTTGGGGCCTATTTAAGTCCATAAAGTGCTTTCTTTAGTCTGCATACTATGTTTGGTTTGTCTGAAAGTTTGAATCCTTTAGGCTTCTCTATGTAGACTTCTTCCTTCAGGTCACCATTCAGAAAAGATGACTTGACATCCATTTGATATACTTTAAAGTTATTGAATGTTGCATAGGCCAAAAAAAACTTGATAGCTTCCAGTCATCTCACAGGGGCAAATGTATCAGTGTAGTCTATTCCTTCTCTCTGCGCATATCCTTTACATACTAATCTTTCTTTGTTCCTTACCACTATGCCTTCTTCATTCATTTTGTTCCTGAATATCCACTTTGTTTCAATCACATTATTGTCATGAGGTCTAGGGACCAGTTCCCATGTTTCATTCTTGATTATTTGATCTAATTCTTCATGCATGGTACTTTTCCAATCTGAATCTTTGCACGCATCTTCAACACTTAAGGGTTCAATCTGAGAAAGTAAGCATACCTCTTCATCAGTGGTTGAACCTTTTTCTCCAGATCTTGTCAAGACTTTAGCGCTCTGATCTCCAATGATATCTTCCTTAGAGTGGTATTTGGATGTGTATTTTGAGTTCTTAGGAGTGATACTTTCATCTGTAATCTGTGATTCTTCTTCACTTGGTTCAAAATTATTACATGAAACATCAATACAGTCAAACATTTCTTCAATAATTGTGTCCTTATTGATGGGTCTGGGCTCACCTTCAATCATGGGAGCATAGTCATAATATCTTTCTTGAATCATAAACTTCTCATCAATCTTTACATGAGTACTTTCAATGATCTTCTTTAATCTTAGATTAAAACATCTATAGACTTTTCTTTTAGTAGAGTAACCAAGAAAAATACCTTTGTCATTTCTAGCATCAAACTTGCCAATGCTATCATCTCTCTTGATGTAGCACTTGCTTCCAAAGATTTTGAAGTATTTTACAGTAGGTATATTACCAAACCAAAGTTCATAGGGTGTCTTGTCTGCGCCTGGTCTCAATTATATTCTATTGATAGTATAGACTGCTGTATTGACCACATCTCTCCAATAGGTATGGGCAAATTTTCCTTCAATCATGATAGTGAGCGTTGTGTCAAGTATTATTCTATTTCTTCTTTTTGCAATGCCATTCTGCTGAGGGATTCTAGGTGCACTTAACTGTCTCTTGATTTCATGTTCTTCACAGTAATTATAAAACTGGTCAGAGGTGAATTCTCCTCCTCTATCAGATCTCAGACATTTTATCTTTAATCCAGACTCATTCTCAACCTTAGCTTTGAACACTTTGAATTTCTCAAAAGCTTCAGATTTGTCTTTTAGGAACGCAACCCACATCATCCTTGAGAAGTAATCAACAAACAAAATGAAATACCTTTCTTCATAGTATGATCTTGTTTGAGTAGATCCACATAGGTCTGTATGTATCAGATCTAATTTGTTTTTAGTAGAGTCTTGTTTTCTCTTGAATGAGGTCCTCACATGCTTCCCCATCACACATTCCCTGCACGTGGTGTCAACTTGTCTTGCAATAATTGGAAGGTCTCTTACTGCCTTTACATTACTTATCTTGACTACGTTGTCAAAATTGATATGACAAAGTCTCTTGTGCCATAGCCAACTATCATCAACTTTTGCAACAAAACAACTTACTTCTAAATTGAGCTGAAAGACATTAACTTTGGTATTTGAGCCTGGTGCAATCATGTCTCCTTCTTTATTGTTAATGATGCATCGGTTTTTTTTGAATTCCAACTGATATCCTTTATCAAGCAACTGTCCAACACTTATTAAGTTATGATGTAAACCATCAACATAAAGAACATCATCTATTTTTTTTCTTTCCATCTAAGGTGATAGAACCTCTACCTATGATAGGTTTGGGAGTGTTATCTCCAAATATAACCATGCCACCTTTGTACTTGTCCAAATGTACAAATTTGTCTTTGTCTCCTATCATATGGTGTGAACATCTGCTATCAATAATCCAGTCAGTTCTGATGTCAGCTTTTGAAACTAATGCTAACTCTAGTTCTTTTTCTTCATCTTCTTTGTCCATTTCTTCAAGCATCTTCTCAATGTATTTAATGGCAAAGAAACAAATTTCATCTTCTCCTGAATCATCATCGATTACACCATCTTCAACATGATAACATTCCTTAGTGTACTTGGGCTTGTAATCTGATCAGAACTTCTTGACTCTTGTAGTACTCTTGAATACAAAGTGACCAACTTTGTTGCATGAAATACATTTGAATGGTAGTTGTCCTTCATATTTCCCTTTACCTTTCCTTTCTTTCTTGGCAATCATAGCAATGATTTCTTCTAGTTATGTATCCACTTCTTCATTATTACTAGAGCTGCTTATGGGTTTCTTGTTGTGGACTGAGGCTTTGAAAGTTGTCTCGCTTTTAGGTTCTGTCTTCAATCTTGATATCTCAAATGCATATATTTTGATGATCAAAGTCTCCCTCTTGAAGTCTTTTTAAAATTACATAGTCTCATCTAACACTAGTAAATTTTAGCCCTATTTTTGATGATGATTTGTTGCAATCTAGACAGCAATTGGTCTATAAAATGACGACTACTGCCGTCGGTCTTTTTTGCGTCAATTTTACGTCACACTAAACCATCGTCGGTATTTCAACACAAATAGGGTGGATTTATTGACGGAAGATGCGTTGAAATGTTTGGTCCAGCCTGGACCCTGCTTTCCACTGAGGCGACCAACGTTAGTCTAAATGTCAATGAACTCTGCTCGATGAAGGCATCGAGACTATAGCATCGACGTCAAAAAGCTAAGTGTCATGTGTCAAAATTGTGACGCACAATGGTTAATTATGTTGTCGATTGTATAGCATCGGCATCGATATGCTTAGTGTCGTGTGTCAAAAGTGTGACAAACAATGGTTGATCATGTCATCGATTGTATAGCATCGGCGTCAATATGCTAAGTGCCTTGTGTCAAAATTTTGACAGCCTGTGCCATTTTTTTAAAATTCTTTATTATATATTATCGTATAAAATATGTATAAATATATATATATAAAATATGTATGAGACTCTTGCTATTGGGATTAGTATTCACCTTTTGCATTTATAACCACACAACATTAATATTGCCAGAGGAGAAATGGCCAGGTTCATTTAGGTGTAATAGGCATCTTATCCCAATGTAGTGATTCTTGTTTAATGTGTATGTGACATGCTTCGTATTCTTCTGAGCTTTTCTTAGTGCACGTATCCTTTCTGGGTCAGCATGACCACTCATGGTAATCTGTTGTGTGGTTGGATCCACTATAGATCCAATATACAAGTTTTTATAGATCAAGTTTTATGAAAATGATTTGAACAAAGCATTTTCAT
>MU227385.1:212067-240641 GCA_018584345.1 Thuja plicata | reverse complement strand
TTTTTTTTTCTATATAATCCCGTGTTTGTCGATATTTTGACATTTCTTCTTAAACTTAATATATGTCAATATTTTGACATTTTTGGGAGCATAAACCAAAAAAAAAGAGTTTTACAAGCCAAATTGGCCTGCTGTCAAAATTTTTGGTCTAAAATATAGGCCTAATGTACTAGTGTAAGATATTGAACTTTCTCTCATAGTCTGTTGTTATTGTGGTCATTAGTTTGTCCATTATATCATCCTCTAAAATTTCTCCACCATTGTTCCTGATACCTGAAACTGCTTCATTAATTCTCTGATTGTAGGCTCTGATGTTTTCTTCAAGTAGCATCTCTAAGTTGTTGTATCTTTTCTTCCATGTCTTTCTGCGCGCATTCTTTGCTTGGATGTCTCCTTCAAACATATCTTCTAATTATTTCCAAATAGAGTATGCTTTATCTGCCTTCTTGATCTCAGAAAATTCACTGTCAGATAGGGCACTGATAAGGGATTCTTTGGCGATTGCATTTTGAGTGAACACTTCCTTTTGTTTGATTGTAGAGTCTTCTTCTGCAAGGTCTTTCAAGGTGGGAACTTCAATTTCTTGCGTGGAAATCTCATAGATCTCAAATCCAACGCACTGAAGATGTGTTATCATTTTGTTCTTCCAGTCAAGATAGTTTTCTCCATCAAACTTAGGACTCTCTTTCTTGAAGTATGCCATCTGATCTACCTTAAGCTGTTAGGCTTTCTCTCCAAGGCACTTGGCTCTGATACCAATTGTTGGAATAGTCCCAAAGGATAACTAAGAGAGGGGGGGCTGAATCAGTTATTAGCTATTTTAGTTCTTTTATTCTCTTAGATATAAATTAACATAAAGAAAACGCACATTCAGATAACACAATAGAGAACACAACAATTTTGGTTACGGGGAAACCAAATAGGTAAAAACCTCGGTGGGAATTAGCACCTACAAAGAACTGTACTTGAGTATAATTATCCCTGTTAGGAGATCTTGCAACCTTGTTAGGAGTTGTTCTTTACAATGCAATAAGTGCATAGACTTGGTTAAAGGTCAGACCCTGTTAGGAGTCTTTCACAAGTAACCCTGTTAGGGGTGAGGACTCACTGTCCAAAAGCTCACTACTAAAATGGTGAAGGATGCAACCTTCAGTAGAACAGATATACACTATATCTGATAGATGAAATGTTTGAGTAGACCTGTTGTCTTGATCAGTTCCAATGAATTGTAATCTTCTTATGTTTCTTCACATAGTTCTTCAATTTATTCTGTCTGACTTTCTGCTCTCTTCTATCTATTATTTTTCACTTCATTTTCATACTTAGCGAACACATCTGAATTTCTATATGTATATTCACCAAGGGTAAGGTCACGATGGTATCTAGGAATACTTCATTAACTTCTTTGTCAAATTAACTAACCACAAAATCAAACTTAGAACTGCGCAACTCAAAATGAATAGACGCAACGCTTCACAAAGTCGGCTTCACCAATTTTACTCCAATATCACGATTCTGTTAAAACACACTTAGTGCCTTTGTATAATCATCACTAACTCATAAATAAACATTAATACAAACACACACATCCCAAAGATAGGCGCAACTCAAGAAACACTGTATTTACGTCGGTTCTTGACAGATAATCTTTAGACGCTGTAACTGCCATAACTGATTAACATAACTCAACTGAAACTTGATATCTGACTTGGCGTGAATGCACATAGCATCTAGAACATGTATAAACCATGGAGATAAACACACATATCTCTAGAACATCTATACTGATAATTGCACATATAACACTGTTGTATATTATATGTTGTCATCAATGACAAACATACAATCAATTATTTGCACAGAAGCAAATCTCCAACATTTAGGTACAATATGAGGTCCTACCATAAGAGACACATTAAAGTAGGCTATAAATGATCCCAAAATATACATAAATTAAGTCTTTACTTATTAGGACGATACATTTAGCCCCCAATTTAGCAGGAGTGTAAGACAAACTCATGCTCACGGTAAAGGAAGAGATAGAGGAAAGAAAGAATGATGAGAGAGAGAGAGAGAGAGAGAGAGATGATAATAGGTTAATTGAAAAGAGATAAGACATCACTAAGTTTAAGGACGTAAGCCCCCAAACCAAAGATCTTAAATCTATATCGATGCATAAGGGCACAAAAACAAAGCAAAAAAAGGAAAAAGGAAAAACAATTAAATGAGAAAAAGATGAGATAGAAATAATAACCCAATATAAGCCCTAAGTGATAGATATTTAATGATAAACATTCACTTTAAAGAAAGCATAAGGTTGCAACTCGGGATGTAAATCTCCTGGAAAAGAGAAGATCCTTGTGTAAAACAACAAATCCATGCAAGAGAGGACGTCACACTATAAAAGATGCAAGCTTACAAAGGATATTGAATGTATTGGGAAGGAAGAGAAAAAGAGAAAGGACATGCTATTCTCCCTAAGTAGTTTTCATTTATAACAGAAATGTGCTTTCAATCAAGCATAAGGTTGCAACTCAGGATGTCAACCTCCTAAAAAAGAGAATATCCTTATGTAAACAATAAATGCATGCAAGAAATGATGTCATTGTATAAAATAAATGAGTCAAAAAAGGGAGAAAATGGATCCTTTGAGATAAATATGAGGATGAAAAAGGACCCTTGCCTCCCAAGTAGGAGACAAGGAAAAAATACTATTTTATTGCTCACAAATTATGATTGCACCTAAAATTGCATCACCATAAATGACAATGATCCTACAAAGGATAGGCTTAACAATGTCATATAGTGAGAAGAAACATAATAGGATCATAGATGTTGTTTAGAACGATAAGGACAAACATGAAATTCATTGTTACATAACATTCACTAGTCTTATGATCATGAATTTGATGATACATACAAATGGAAGAATTGTCTTGTCTATGTTATTTTTTTGCTTGTTTTCAAAAGAACAAAAATTAAATTGGACCTAAGAAGCTCAAACAAGATAGTCTCTTATGGTGAGGAGAAATTAAGAGAAGAATGTATAGATTGATTGGGAAAATAGGAAGGATGGAAACCTAAAGTTTCTTTTGAAAAATGATGTTCATCAGGAAGGTTTGATACATCAGGTAAGAGTCTCTTCTAGGAGGAATTAGATTAAAATTTAAAGAGGACCAATCAACATCCATACATTCACCAGATGAATGTGTTTGATTTTAAAATTCAAGGGCATTGTTCTTGCTATGGAATGTTGTTGTAAAGTCTAAGGTTCCCCCATCATCACCTTGAAGATTTGATGATCCACCGATTTGTATTGGAGAAAGAATTGAAGAAGGAGATGGAAATTGATTAGATTTAATTTGATTAGGATCCTTATGTTCTAAGGTTGGATTTGTAGAATCAAGTACATCAAGGATATTCTCCTCTTGATGATTGCTATATATGTATGGTATTGCATGATAATTGGATTCCATGATATTAACTTGATTAGGTTAATCAAGCTCAAAGGATTCCTTATGAAATGATAGAGCATGAAGGATGTCATTCTCTTCTTCTAAGGTATTTTTAGGAGTAGGAAAAACATAACTCATCAAGGCCCCATCTATAGAAATAATGTCAATGAAATGCATAGGAAGTGATTTATCATTAGGAGAAATAATCATGTGATCACCGTCTTGTAACAATGGATCCCTAAAAGGAATAAACATTGTAGAAGAAAGATCATCATTGTTATTGGAAGCCTCTTTGGTAAGAGGAAGATTTTTGCAAGGAATTGTGGTAATCTCAATGTCCTTAGGTCAGAATCAATTTTGGGAGGGTGAACATTATAGAAAGGAGGAACTAGATTGTCAGCATATGTAGGAAATGAAACATCTTGAAGATCTTGAAGAAAAGTGGAAATTGAACAAGAAAATGAAGATAAAAATTCCATTGAAAATGAAATGCAATAACTATAGATGAAATTATTTTTTTGAGTTTTTCTTATTGTTTGGACAAAATGAAATGCAATGCAATGTGAGGATAAAGAAGATGTTATTTTTTTGTCGTTTACACAATGAAAATATATTGAATGAAACAATGCAATTGATGTAAAGGGAATATAAGCACCAAATAAAAGATAGAACCTATAGATATGAATGCATACAGTGTAACAAAATAGTGATTAACACAATGCATACAAAGTAGAGATAGATATCTAAATGCACAGAAATATAATCTAACACCAAAACCAGGATGGAAAAGTTATAAGTCGGGCTCACCAAAATGTAATGAACAAAATGGTGATCAATGGTAGATCTCAATTTATTCATACGTTGGAATGAAAAACACTTTAACAAAGTGAATCTGATTATCACAACCAAAGAGTAAAGGTGCCAATTCATGATTTACACAATGTAGGGTTTTGGATTCCTTATGAAGGAAATGTTAATGATATGTGAATGTAATGAATGACCAAAGAAAAGTAAATTAGATCTATGAAAGCATGTGCAAGAGGAAATATGAAGGATGAACTCACCTTGAAAACAAGGAGAGGATTAACCTTCAAATTTGAAATTGACTGTCACAAAATTGTCAGAATTAGAAATGGTTCTGGATCTGGCACCCTGACACCTGTAACTTGCGATTGTGAAAATTCCAGATCCAAAGGACTATGTCAAATAAAGTTGACCTTGTCAAGGAAATTTCACTTAGTCTATGACATTGTTAGAAAAAGTTGACCTAGTCCTTATAACTCCAAAAATCATGAAACTTGTAGAGCACCCGTGTTTGGTTTTTATATTCCCGAATATGGCTCTGAAATTCCTAAAACCTTCTCCCACACACAAGAAAGAAGGGCAAGAAGGTTGTGGGGATGATTTTTCATCATTCAAACCCTTGTTTAAGAATCAACATTGAAATAAAATAGATGAAATTGAAGGAAAACTATAATATAGCAGAGATTAGATCTAAACAATGGAATATATCATAACATGTAGATGCAATTGTCTCTAAGTATGGGATCAAGAATTTTGGTGCAATAGCTTTGAATCAACACAAAAAACAAAAGGAAATCATGTAATACAAAACCTTAAGTAGTAGATGTAATTCGCCACAATGTTGGATTGAGGAAGAAAGAGAAGAAAACTTGATGGATGGATGTATATCTCCTTCCTTGATGTCAAACTCCATTGCTTCGCCTCCAATGGAGAAAGAAGCTAGATCTATGGAAAGAAATGACTTGAATGCATGATGGAAACAATGGAATGAAGACTTGAAATATTTGAAGACTCTTGATTGCTTGCACTTGAATGCTTGATAGGTTTGAATGCTTGATAATGGATGCTTTCTTGAACTTGGGTCTCTTGAATACACAATAATAGCTCGTATATGTGTGTATTTAATAATAATGGATTGTAGATTATGAATTTGAAAATGAGAGGAAGAGGTCTCATTTATGCACATTTTGGGGCTAAGATCTCACAGATTGACCCCAATTAATGGTCTAGGAGAAAAAACCCCGCATCAGGCCCGAAGCCCGCTTAAATTCTATGCCTGAGGACAAGGCCGAATTGGGTCGATCTTGTCTAGGACAAGGCTGAATTAGTTCAACCTAGTCTCAACATGCTAAATTTTGTTTGGGATTTACAGGAGTTTTCCAAATAGAGGTGGTGAAAACTTCAATTTTCCAAGAAATCAAGACAAATCCCAAAATCCCAAAATGCATGTAATGGACCTATGTGTAAAATGGGAAATCATGCATAGAAATTAGAGCCAACCTTGAGTTTGAAGGAGGAGGAGGACCTATATTTTAATTAAGTATACATTTAGGTACAATATGAGGTCCTATTGTAGTGCCTTGTTAGGGAACCCTTGGAAACTAGGGTTAAATACTTACTGAACAATTTTTTTTTATAGAAAGATAGTACATAACATATCAAGTTCATCAGATAATCCAAAAAATAAGCACGATACTACATTTTAGAGATGACATGACGATCATTACATGATTGCATGCAAGCGAAAAACTAACAACTTTTTCAAATTTTCCAAAGCAACCTAAAACTCGAGCATGAATGAAATAGGCATGTTCACCCTGCCTTGTGAGAGTTTGGATCATTTCCACAGACTCCACAAATCATGGCCAGACTGTCACCAATGGTTTCCCATCAAGGATACAAACACATCCTCGTAGCCCAACAAAGAAATAAGATGACTACAAGCCAAAAGGGGAAGATGAAACCTAAGGTAATTGAATGTGATCTATTTTGATTGAAAATGTCTCTACTCAAAAAAGGGTATCTAGAACAATAATTAGGTTTGTTAGAGAGTGTATGGATATATCCTCTGTCCCAAATATGAAGAACCAAATACGACATTGTTGGTTTACCAAATACAAGAAATCAGAGATTAGATATAATTTTTTATCCCAAATACAATCATTCAGAGACTGGGTACGAGCTTTTATCCCAAATACGATCATTCAGAGTCTGGATATGATCTTTCCCAAATACAATGAAAGATAGACCAGAAATGATGAAAGACATACCAAAAACGATGAAAGACATACTAGAAACGATGAAAGATAGACCAAAAATGACTACAGACAGACTAAAAATGACTAAAGACAGACTGAATATGAAATTTGCAATCATAGCTTCCCGAGGCCATAACTTTTACATCCGACGTCCGATTGACTCTGTTCAAAAGTAGGTGGAAAGATCTTGATGAGATCTATGATAAAATGAGCCTAAGAACAACCTATGAGCTCATTAATTTTTTTTCCATCCACATGAATCAAGTATAGTCCAATTGTAGGTAGTCGTTGATGCCTAAAACATGCAACAGATAAGATAACTTAGTATGACAATAGGATAAGCTTTCAAAAACCAAAATAGGATATAAAATGAAGGCTTGATACACACCAAGGAGTACTAAATATACACACATCGATGAATTACCCACTCGATTACAATCAATAGCATAATCAGTAACCACCCTCAAAATAAGGTACATACAAGAGCATAAAGGATAAGGTACATATACATCAATGAATCTACTCTAAGAAATAGAATGCATATAAACATCAATGCATATACATTAAGAACCTAATATGAGCACAATAACTGAAAGAGTACAATACCTACATCTCAAGTCTAGTGAATCTCTATAAAGAGCCCTCAATGCTTAAGGACTCTAAATCTAGAGGAAGCTCACCTCCTGTACAACGGTCCCCAGTAGTGGTATAGTCATGCAAAGCCACCCTACCATGTGGAACCCTCAGGCCCACCCCACCATGCTCATGAAGATAGTAACCCGACCACAAACACAAGGAATACATGCAGCAAGGAGTGGCCAACACACCATGTAGATGCATAGTCTCATAACAGAGATATAGTAATCCAATGCGAGAACATAATGCAAGATACAATAAACATGGAGATCACTTGACATGTAAACCATAATCTAGTATCAATCAAAAATTACATATCCCAAACTCATCTAGGTGCTACTCAACACTACGAGATCTAGACACGAGAGTATGGACCATAGGGAGTATCTCTGCCCACACGAATCGATACTGCAAATCCGAGACTATATCATCTATGCTCAACTCTCATATCACCCACGATGTTCGAGGATTTAATGGATCTCTACTATCTATGCTCAACTCATAGATCACTCATGGTATCGATGGATTCAATGGGCTCCATAATTTTGATTACTCTTGTTAAATGTTTATACCCAATATATTTTATTATAGTTTTTAATTTTTAAGGAGCTCCTTGATGTAGCCTATGTGACCACTTATGGGTCAGGGTCTACCTAAGGAGCTACTACCCATGACTACTCAGTGTACCTAGTCCTATGGCTCAACATCACATGACAGAGACGAACGAAAGATATCAACTCGATCTACATAAGGATATAAAAAATACTTCGTCAACTTGGCTACCCAAGGACGACAATAGAGACTTCGTCCACTCATCTACACGAAGACGATATAATGCAAGGTTGTCCACTCATCTACATGAGGAAATACAAGAACATCATCGTTGTAGTCTACACCAATGACAGAAATAAAGAATGCATCCACAAGCAAGGAAGCAAAAAATACTCTCAATTCAAAATCCAAAAGGAACAAGATACTCAATTGGCCTTGATCCAAGAGTATGGGTCACTCAGACCTCGGCATAGGAGCATAGCTCAAACTCCATGTCTGGATGGGGTCTCAACACCAACATCCACATGTCACATGCGAGATCTTCTCAAGCATGGATGATGTCAAAAAAAAAAAAAGCAAAAAAAAAAAGAAAGGAGAATATCTCAACTCTGAAACACTCAAGGCAAACAACCGAGTGAAAACAATAAAAAGGCACCACAACAAATAGCTCAATCAACCACTATGCCAAGAGCATGTATTCTCATGAAATCCATCAAGAATATCGTTAGAACATGGGGAGGCTCAACAAGCCAACACACAAAGATTGGAGGATAAGGCACTCCAAAACACTCCAGGCACACAAAATTGAGCGAAATCAACAAATGCCCAAAAGTCCAAAATAATCAATTAACCACTGTGCCAAGGGATTGGATTCCAAGGGAATCCATCACACATTTCATGGAAACATGAGGAAAGACCAGAAAGGTTCAAAATGACCCAAAAACCAAGTTCCGACAAAATTGGGCAAGGTGTAAAAATTAGGAAATTAACATCAAATGACCATATTCAGATTGTGATAAAAGATGACCAGAATATCCTATATCCATTCCATCTTCACAATGTTACAAAAGACATGAGGGAATACCAAAATACTCACTCATTCATTCCTAGTAAGATTTTAAATATATTCTAGATGACACACAAAATGAGGAAAGCCCAAAAACACCCAAAATTCAAAATTCTTGAAAAGTAACCAAATTAAAACCCATTTTGAACTTTATCCCCAACATCCGAAAAATTGAATAACATTCAATTTCAGAGCAAGTATGCAAAATCTGGCGGCATAACGAGATAAAAAATCACATACAAACCCTAGTTGCTCACAAAAAGCCAACTAGGTAACCAAAAGCTACAAATTTGTAGGGCAGTACTAACTCTCGGTCCACAAAGAAAATACAAATAAGAAATATTGAAATTAATTGAGGAAATAATGAAATATCAAAGGTCCTACCTCGCAGCCAGAGGAGAAACTCAAAATGGGTGGAATAAAATAAATTCCCAACGAAATTACAAAAGAGCTCCACACAAACGAAGGTATTCGCGGCACAAATCCAACAAGCCGCCAAATACCAAGATATGATCACACAATCGATCACAACGAACAAAAGAGTGAATTTCTCCAAAGCAATTTGGAGCAAATTCACAAATTTCATAAAAGTCACAAGTGAAAAGTGAGTTCCAAAAATTCTTATTTCACATTATAAGGCACTTTTTGCCTAAAAGCCCCAAAAGAAAATAAATTAAAATCATTTAATTAAATTAAGCTGACTATAGACTTTTCCCAAGTCACCCAAATTAATTCTAATTAAATAGAATTCAACTGCGGCAAGTTAGCTGGCAATACAATCTAAATTAAATCCCCAACTTCACTAATTAAACAAAATCCTTCCGTGACAACTATGGGAACTCTAAATGCACAGAAAATTACTGGTCCATCACAATATGCATATCAAATGTAGATTTATCAACACATACTGGAGGGATAATAATATAATATGGGTACACCATCCATACAGAGATGACATTGGCTCAATATGCAAGGCCAAAGCTACTATCTCCTAGTGCCACTACCGGGGACACAGACACACACTCAAATCCTGCAGCTCAGGATGAATGTGTCTGGTACCTGTTCACTAAAACACACAAACATCAAGTGCAACTTCTCACAACATATAAATAGACGGAGCACATATACTACATGATAATCACAGTGAAAGAGAGTGACACATCGTGTGTATCTCATGAATGAGTGACTACGAACCTGTCTCACTTCGTACCGACACCAAATACAAAATGCATAACAGTGGTGTGGTAAAGCAGTACACATATTACAAATACATTAAAATTTCCTTTAAATTAAAAATATTTTAAATAAATCATTTTATAACCATTTTGTGCATAATTCACTGAAAGTAAATAACTAATGTATCCACAACATAAAATGCACCAGAATCAGATATCCAGGATTATCATCCTAATGTATTATCTCAAAGCATCATCATGCAGATATGATCCAAAACACTAATAACAACATAATCTAATAGATAAATCAACAATGTTGTAGTAACCAAAATAAGGCATAGTAATCGAATGCATCACACAGTGCAACCACTAGATCATATCTCAAGGGCACTCACGAAATAACATCATAATACAATCAAAATCTAGTAGCCACTAGCACATACCTCAGTGACACCATCAAATCGCATCAAAAGCCAAATACCATTACGACCACATCAATAATCTCAGAATGAGCACACGAATAAACGGATCTGGGTGTATCTCAAGATACCAATATAAAACCATAACACGAGAATAGTCATTGAATCACACAATCCTTTCAACCAATCACATAGGATAAATAATAAGTATCCAAAGCAAGGCATTTCTAGATATCTTATCCATCCACACAGAAGCGTACATAAAGTCAAAACTACATCCATCAGGATGTTATGTAGAAAGAAAATGGGAGAGGCACAACACCTACCATAAGAAACACACTAAAGTGGGCTAGAAATGGTCCCAAAATGTACACAAATTAAGTGCTTACTTTTTAGATTGTACACATTGTAATCTGTTGGTTTTAAGGAAATCATTTGCATGCAAAAACAATTGTTTAAATTTCTTTAAACAAAACTACTATGCCATATAAAACTACTATAATGTCATGACTCCACCTTATAACAACTAAGGGAGGGAAACCCATAATGGTAACCCAAAACAAGATGCAATAAACGACTTACAAAAACCCTTGAGTAAGAAAGAGAACAATCATGAGATAATAAAATATTAATATGTCAAATGACTCCAACATGGGTGCCTAACCCATAGCCACTAAAATCTTTATCTTTCTAGATGCTTTGTAACTTCTCGATAATTTTTTGAATCACTTTCTAATCTTGGACACCCAAAGAACGACTCTTTATACCTCAATGTGGACACATGAAAACAAAATTTTGTCCATTTTCTATGATTCTTGTCACTGTTACATGTTCACATCTTGAAAATGCAATTACAAATTGTTATTTTGAATATTTTTCTTTCATGGCCTAGGGAACACTTTCCAAGGAAAGTGGAGATACATGAATGACATAAATTTTGCATTTTCAGATATTTATCTTTTTGCTAGTTTAAAACAAGTGAAATCCCCATAAACATTATGATAAAACCATCATGACATGTGAAACAACAATTTCAAAATTAGAATCATTATTATCACATATTAGATTGTCATGATACATTCAAATTTATAAATAATATCATAAATTATAATTGTCATACAATTAATGCAATTCAAATTATTAATTTTTGATCCATAAACTATGGGGTGAGGACCTACTCCCTTTTATTAAATCATCAAAATAAAACACAAAGTTGTAGGCTTTCCAAGCAAGGAGCAAAGGAAGAAGAGATAATAAAAAAAACTACTAGAAGAGAAACCTAAATATAAATAAAGAGAGGAAAAAGATGAACTCGAGTCCATAAAGAGTCTGAAAGCTTAAAATAATATGATAAAGACTTGGCCAAAGGTTGAACACACATTGTTCCACAAAAGGAAGGCATGTGTAGTCCACTAGGAGCCGTCATCCACTGCATCCCTACTTTCAATACAATATTTTTTCCATCTCTAGCTTATGCCCTTTATACCTCGCAGAAAGGCAACAATCTAGTATGGATTTGTTGCTCACTTTTTAAGCAGCCAAAATATTTTCGAGGAGCCAACAATATCATTCTCAAAAAAATTCGAAGACTCATCATCAAGATCACCCATGAATGAAAAAGTGCCTTTAGACTATGATCTATCAACCTCAAGAATAATAGAATCAACGACTGCGATATCTTTCACAAGGTCCTTAGGGAGAATAATGGGATTCAAAGACTCCATAGGATTAAGACTAGGATCTCTCTATGAAACCAAGAATTTATCATGATTGTGCTAGATAAATTAGCATTTAGAGTCCTAGGCTTCATGACCCATTTCTTAAGACTAATTTTCCTAGATCCCAAAACCTTTGAGAATTGTAAACCCTAATTTAGACCCATATTATTGTAACAAACACACTACAAAGGAAGATGCCTTCATAATTTAAGAATTGAATCCAAGTGCTAAAAGAAGAGTGCATCTAGCAAGAGTGAGGGTAGAGGTTTAGAAATATCCACCAAAACACAAAGCCTAATAAATTTGTAGGGTGAAACCATCTTAGAAGCATCTTGTTTGACTAATTTACCCATGTAATCAATCAGACTCTTGATAAGCTCAAATTAGGCATTTATCAAAGGACCATTCTAAAGCACAGTTGCGATCTAAAGAATAAAAGCAAAGCAAAATAAGAAAAAACCGAAATTCAAAGGTTCAATGGCAAGGATTAACAAATTGCTTCATGTTGACCTTATCCACTCATAGAACTTGATCACAGAGCAATCATTTCCTCAAAAGCATAATGACCAATGAAACAACTCATCACATCCACATAATCTACTTCAACGCAAGTTTTAGATATATGGAAATCCACTGAATCTATGAAAGTCACATCTGCATCCCCAACCAAAATAGAACTAAAGGGAAGGAGTAGAGTCAGGGTTAGGAACAAGTGCCTGTAATGTCCCTTTTTTTGGGGACATTAACAATTTAAATGATAACTTAATAAAGTATTAAAATGACTTTATTAGAGCTTAATGAAATTAATAAAGTTGTTTTGATTAAAAAAGGGGATTAATAAAGAGACAAAGAAAGGAATTCCATGAGACAAACAGTGGGAAAACGAAGGGTCACATGGATGCTATTTAAAATAACATAAAGAAGCTCATTTGGATTATGCTTGGTTTTATGTTTGGTTTCTCTCTTGGAGAATTTTGGGAAGCTTTGTCTTTGAACATGTTTGAGGACGGAAACCCTCGAGCTTACGGAAACCCATTTTCTATTAGAGATATCACTCAGGTGTCTCACTTTGTGTGTCAAATTCATACTTCTTGTTATCCAATTTGACTCTAAGTTATGTGGCTAATGAAGAATTAAAGGCAATATTCATATTTCATTTCAGAATTTCTTTTCGAGTCGGATATTACATGATTTTCAATGTAATCTGTTGGTTTCAAAGAAAGAAATCATTTGTATGCAAAAATATTTGTTTAAATTTCTATGGAATAATTGGAAAATTTGGAGTAAATACCATACGGAGATATTAGAGTGGTATCTAAGGAGATGTGTCCTGCCATCCCGAGTGGGCTAAATTTGTAAGTATTTTCCGAAAGATGAATGTATAGTAATAAGGTATTTGTGGTTATGTGTGTCGTGGCACTTGAGGAAATATTGTTAGAGGTTGGATTAAAGATTGGAGGTGACATATTTAAATGAGTGGAGAGTCTTCATAACACGTTTAAGGCGTGTGGAATAATATTTGGTGAGCATATATTGATATGACTAATGTACTACCATAAATGGAACCTAGGTAGCGTATCAAATTTCATAGGATAAAACGACACTAGTTCTGAGTTTTGTGGGTTGGAATTCGAATAGGGGCAGGTGAACAATCAAGCTGATGCCGTGGAGTCTCCTACATGTATGTGAATTTTGGAGAGGCCTTCATAATTGAGAGATAAGAGGACCACCAAGTCGAGTTTAATGTTGAAGTGGTATCTCTTGGATGTTGACTGATTGCCGATGAATGTTGTGGTTTATGTTCGTTTTAGGAATAAGAGCTTTGAAATTTCACAGTTTATTTCATGATTTTCTTCGAGAATGAAGAATGTGTACTGAAGTTGAAGCATGTCCGTAGAATGCTGTGTGTTGCCGTTAGTGATCCTGGTCGTAGCACGACAGTAAAATTTGCCCAAATTCTTTGGGATTGACGATAGTTGAAGGGGATGAAGATCAGTTCTTGAAACAGGGTGATCACTATTTTCATGGTCTCAATGTTACCTGACAGAAGCATAGTGAATGCAGTCTGGGGATGCAAGTGCCGAGACTCGGTTTTTCAGATTATATTTGATAGAAAACTAGATTTCTGCACAATCAGAATTGCCTATGCATGTCAGTTAGATTCTGTTATATCAATAAGGTCAGCATTTTGTCTCTTAAGTTGCAGTTCTATACTAGTAACCTTTGAGTCGGCTGAAGCTTGTGCTCCGTATTAAATTTAAACAGATCTTGACATGGGTTCCAAAGACTAATAAAGAAATGTTTAAAATGATCAACAATTAAACTTATTTTATCTGCAAACTGTTTGCCATTATATTTGATACTAAAACTCAAGGATTGACAGTTGAATATCACAGATTCGTTATGCTGGTGTACCCACATGGTTGCTGTCCCATTGTTCTGGTCAAGTTTTTGCTATCTAGAAGGAGCCAACAACTCATTCTGGGGAGCTATGGATTGAATTTATGTGCAGAAAATAGTTTGAAACTCTAGATTTAAGCTGAGTGGGTTAAAAGGTGAAAAAAGTGGATATTTCAAGTTGGAAAAGCAAAATGAAGACTATGGCATCAATGTTTGGTGAGCTAAGTTTCAAACTTAGTTTGGAGTCTCAAACAAAAAAAGAAGTTCTCATCACTCTCAGCCAATTAGAGGGATGCTTGACAATTGTAGAGCAATCACCTTCTGTTTTGTTGCAGATTAATATTGCTCCTATAGAGATTACTTTAAGTCAATACTGGTGGTTAAGACATCCAAATGGTGAAATAAGCTTGTTGGTTACTACTAATTGTTTGATGGAGATCATAAGAATCACAGCGCCTCAAGAAGCATATGAAGATGACATAATGACAGAGGCACTTTAGCTAATCGTTGATAGCTTCCAATACCTTGGAGACATCAAAAGTCATCATTTTCAAGAAGAGTTTCTAACTTGGGAATGTATGATTTAACCCTTACCTTGTTTCAACATTTCTGGGTAATAATTAAGGAAGAACACAATAAAGATTTTATTGCATTCATGAAGACCATTATGGTTATGACAATTCATGAGAGTGACGCTCATTTCCATCCTTTCATGCATATGTTGTTAGCAATTTCAAGGAAAGAACATGATGCTTCTAAATCTATTTATGAGTTAGTCAATAAAGTGTTCAAACAATGTGAGCAAAAAATTGAGAAATTTAAAAATAATGGGCTGAAAAAAAACTAATTTCATTGGAATTACATCTTGTAGGATCTCCTAAAAAGAGTAAGAATCAAATTAGGAAAGAACATATTTGTTTCACATGTCAGAGGACGAGGACGTGGACACTTGAACATATTTGTGAAATTATTCAAGAAGAAGATATATTGCAGCCAAGAGGTGATGAGGGAAAAGTTGCAAATGAAAGCAATGTCATGATTCATGAGAAGGTTAAAAATACAACTTTGAATACATCTCTTATTGGGCATGATGAAAGCACAAAAGATAATGTTTTCCAATTAGCTAAGGTGGATAATGTGGAGGAAGAATCAATCATCACAGTTGAGGAGTATTCAAAACTCTTTATTGGTGATTTGTAGAACATTTATTGGTCACAATCAAGGAAAAACACAATAAAGATTTTATTGCAGCCATGAAGACCATTATGGTTATGACAATTAATGAGAGTGACGCTCATTTCCATCCTCTCATGCATATGTCGTTAGGAATTTCAAGGAAAGAACAAGATGCTTCTAAATATACTTATGAGCTAGTCAACAAAGTGCTCAAACAATGTGAGTGGAAAATTAAAAAGTTAAAAAAATGATGGGGTGAAGAAAAACTAATTTCATTGGAATTACATCTTGCATGATCTCCTAAAAAGAGTAATAATCAAATGAGGAAAGAACATATTTGTTTCACATGTTAGAGGACGTGGACACTTGAACATTATTGTGGAATTATTCAAGAGGAAGATATATTGCAGCCAAGAGATGATGAGGGAAAAGTTTCAGATGAAAGCAATGCCATGATTCATGAGGAGCAAGTTAAAAATAAAACTTTGAATACATCTCTTACTAGGCATGATGAAAGCACAAAGGATAATGTTTTCCAATCAGCTAAGGTGGATAATGTGGAGGAAGAATCAATCATCACAGTTGAGGAGTATTCAGAACTCTTTATTGGTGATTTGTAAAACAATTCATGGTCATAATCAAGGAAGACCACAATAAAGATTTTATTGCAGCCATGAAGACCATCATGGTTATGACAATTAATTAGAGTGATCCTCATTTACATCCTCTCATGCATATGTTGTTACAATTTCAAGGCAAGAACATGATGCTTCTGAATCTACTTATGAGTTAGTCAACAAAGTGCTCAAACAATGTGAGCGAAAAATTGAGAAGTTAAAAAAATAATGGGCTGAAGGAAAACTAATTTCATTGAAATTACATCATGCAAGATCTCCTAAAAAGGGTTAGAATCAAATGAGGAAAGAGCATAATTGTTTCACATGTCAGAGGATGTGGACTTTTGACATATTTGTGGAATTATACAAGAAGAAGATATATTGCAGCCAAGAGGCGATGAGGGAAAAGTTGCAGATGAAAGCAATGCCATGATTCATGAGGAGGAGGTTAAAAATACAACTTTGAATACATCTCTTATTGGGCATGATGAAAGCACAAAAGATAATGTTTTCCAATCAGCTAAGGTGGATAATGTGGAGGAAGAATCAATCATCACAGTCGAGGAGTATTTTGAACTCTTTATTAGTGATTTGTAGAACATTTATTGGTCACAATCAAGGAAGATCACAATAAAGATTTTATTGCAGCCATGAAGACCATTATGTTTATGACAATTAATGAGTGTGATGCTCATTTCCATCGTCTCATGCATTTGTTAGCAATTTCAAGGCAAGAACATGATGCTTCTAAATCTACTTATGAGTTAGTCAACAAAGTGCTCAAACAATGTGAGCGGAAAATTGAGAAGTTAAAAAAATAATGGGCTGAAGGAAAACTAATTTCATTGGAATTACATCTTGCAGGATCTCCTAAAAAGAGTAAGAATCAAATGAGGAAAGAACAGATTTGTTTCACATGTTAGAGGACGTGGACACTTGAACATAATTGTGGAATTATTCAAGAAGATATATTGCAGCCAAGAGGTGATGCCAGAAAAGTTGCAGATAAAAGCAATGCCATGATTCATGAGGAGCAGGTTAAAAATAAAACTTTGAATACATCTCTTACTATGCATGATGAAAGCACAAAGGATAATGTTTTCCAATTAGATGAGGTGGATAATGTGGATGAAGAATCAATCATCGTATTCAGAACTCTTTATTGGTGATTTGTAGATCCGTACTGATCATAGAAAATGTGAAGAGAGAAACTTCTTTGATGAATTCTTATATGATCATAATGTTGTGTCATTTGTGCCACATGAAGAGTACATGACATTTTCTAGAGAGACAATGAAGTGTGATGGAGATAATGTTCTCATAGTTGAGAAAAAATCAGAAAAATAAAAAGTGTGACAACTCATGTACCCTAGATGAATTTGAACATAGACCCTTAGCATTGCAAGATTTGAAGGATAGATTATTGGTCTCAGAGAAGATGGTTGTGCAAGTATTAACAAGGGTTGATGATTCTCACAAATTCATTGAAGATCTTTGGAAAAATCAAAATGATGAGAGGCAAAAAGGAATTGTATGTTGTGTTAGTAGTTCCCAATTAAACACCATCAAAGAAGGATTTGAAAGAATGAATCATACTACTTGTAGTTGTTAATGAATAGGGATCTTGCTATCAAATTTGGGAAAGACAAGGAAAGAGAGGTGGATGAGCTTTGTTTGCAGTTGAGCATGACTCACTACTCATTATACAAGGCTGAAAATCAAACTTCTATTGCAGCCGCTCACAAGGAAGATGGAATAAATTTTAAGACTTTGGAGATGATACAAATTATTGAAGGAATCAATGCCATTTGTGAGCATGAAAGCAAGCACAATGTTTCTGTAATTCTCCATTCTAATGAGGCACACCATGTTAATGAAGATCAAAGGGACCAACAAAGAAACAAACTCATGAATTTTGATGACCAAATTTTCCACTATGCTCCAATATGTAGCAAAGAAAAGGCTGCTATAATAGTTTCTAAAGGTTGATTTAAGAATAGTTTAGTCATGCAACATAAGTGGTTAATGCCCTTTCAATATTGGAAGAAGTTGGGTAGGAGGAGGTTCTCAAACAGGACAAAGTTAATGAGGATGAAATAAGTTCAAACAACAATACGTTGATTGGCTCGATGGACATGCTCTATGTAGGTGATCTTGGTAGGAAGCACTATTTGATTCAAGAATTTGTTGCTATGTATGGAGTTATAAGTACGAATCCATTTACATCAATGGTGTTTTTAAAGACAAATGTGGTTCCAATATTAAGAATAATTGATAAGATTTAATAGCCAATTCAGCTTGCTCCTAATGTCAATTTGGGGTCGTAGACTGATGACAGGTATAGTGGTTGTCTACTCAAGAGATAAAGATAGTAAGCCAAGTGGGAATGAATGCAACTAGAACACACAGAAATAAACCAACAACAAACCAAAATAAAACTGGCGACATGAATTGTCACTTCTTGGCAACAGAATTTGCACACACAATAAACTCTGAAACATAAACTTAACACCAATTATTGAGTTCATAATTAAATTTGAAGCACATAAGAATTAATTAGAATTATGTACAATTACACGAATTACAATATCTAAGCCAATATGAACAATGCTAAGCATGCAATTAATTGAAATCATATCACAATAAATAACACATCTAATCTAAAAGAAATCACGAGACTTCCTGAGAAGTGGATCTTGCCTCCTCAATACACTCGGTGATGGAACATGAACAACTTTCTACTCTACTTTGATCAGGATAATATTATTTTTATCCATTCAAAAATATTATGAAGTTTGCATATAATATTCTATATACAATGATATGCTCAACAATCTGCGTTCAATATAATCAGGCTGACATTACATAGCATATTTATAATTTCATATGATATCAACTACGTGTAAGAATAGGTATATTTGTTAGATGACCTAACAAAATAAGCTTGTACATTGGCCACAAATTACAACCAGATATATTATAATAGTAACAAATAATAGAAAACAACAAGATTTCAGTTTTTTCCTCACACGATTTGTCAGCATATTTCAACCATCAATTTATGAGGCCAAAATAGTAGTGGCTCCCATAAAACTATGGTTGCGAGCAACAAATTAAACTTGGTCTTTTTTCAATAGCATACGCAAATGGGCAGATTTTGGTTACTCCTAGATAGCTCGCATACAAATCACGAGCTCTCCTCGAATTATCTCCTGCAAATTTCATTTGACGTGACAATAGTTATGGCTGGGAGATCATGAAATAAAGATAGTAGACATTCTTCTATTAATGACAAATCAAGATTTAAAATATTAACTAAACATTGATGTGTACAACCATGTAAGCATATTTGAGGCCTCTTGAATATGCATTGGTCAATATCATTGGAAGAAATAATGCTCTGAACTAATGTAGTAAGAGTCCACGTGGAAATGACAAGAAGGTTCCAGCACAAAATATGACAAGAAACATGTTGCAAGATATATATTCTTGACATGGAAGAAATATTAGTAAATACAATTTGATATTATTTATTCACTATTTTATCTAAAAACTTGATTATATATATATATATATATATATATATATATATATATATATATATTAAAGCATATGCAATATAAAATGGTAAAATTATATGGAAATGGTCTATATAATGGATATGAAGGCATATTGGAAGCATAGAATAGAGCATTAGTGTTTTCAGTGAAGTTGGGAGTCAATGGCATGATGGTGAGTTCTACATATAGCCATTTTCAAATTTGGGAAGTGTACATTTTGACAAGTTCTTACCAGTGGTTGATAGGAAATGCATTCTTGAAGAGATCAAAAATCAGATTTTCAATTTTCATAATGTTGATGTCATGTGTTGCAGCAAGAGCGCAAACTTGTTATTATGTGATAACATGCCTCTAGACTACAGTTTTGACAGAGTAGAGCAACAAAAACATGAAGGGTATAAGTCCAGGAGATGTGAGCATCGGTCTTTACCAAAAGAAGGTGGTACTTATCAGCTTGATTATATTATGAGGAGTGCATATCATTTCTCTTTCAGCGCACAAGTTGATGAGTTGAATATTTTGACGATGACAAATAAGAAGAAATTGAATGACTGGCATAAAGAGGATTATACTTCAACATGGAATGAAATGTACTCTCTTTTGGGAAGAGGATTTGTAGCCTACAGGGTTTTCATATTGCATTTTCCGGATGATAGCTATAATGAGTTACAAAGATGTAAAACTGAGTTTGAGCTAAAGACTTCAGGTGAAGGGAGCGATAACTCTTCAAATTGGCCTTGGGATCTAGGGATCTTATTGATGAATGAGTTGCTTCTGAACATATTGCTTCACAGTGTGGTGGGTTTTAATTTCAGTTGTGCCAGAATGTGTCATAGAGATGTTTGCAAATTTATATGAGATCCTAGTATTGGTATGCAAATTTATCATGATGATTGCTTGAGGACACACAATCTCTAAGAAGGGAGGACTATAATGTCCCTTTTTTGGGAGGCATTAAACATTTATATGACAACTTAATAAAGTATTACAATAATTTTATTGGAGCTTAATGAAATTAATAGTCATTTTAATTAAAGGAGATTAACAAAGAGACAAAGAAAGGATTTCCAAGAGATAGGCAATTGGAAAACGAAGGGTCACAGGGATGCTCTTTAAAAGAACATAGGGAAGCTCATTTGGATTATTCTTGGTTTTATGTTTGGTTTCTCTCTTGATGAATTTTGGGAAGCTTTGGCTTTCAACGGGTTTGAGGACGAAAACCCTCAAGCTTGGAGGCAATGGATGAAAACCCATTGTTTGTTGGAGATATCACTCAAGTCTCTCACTTTGTGCTTCAAATTCATACTTCTGGTTATCCAATATAACTGTAAGTTTTGTGGTTACGATTGAATATTTTGTTGTTGCTTTACTAGAGAATTAAAGACTATTCATATTTCATTTCAGAATCTCTTTTCCAATTGGATATTGCATGATTTTCAATGTAATCTATTGGTTTTAAAGAAATCATTTGCATGCAAAAATGTTTGTTTAAATTTCTATGGAATGTTTGGAAAATTTGGAGTAAATACCCTTGGAGGAGGGGGCTAGGGTTTGCACGCTTGATCTATTCCAAAAAAAACTTGTTCTAGACATAATATAGATTTGATATATTCTTACATGCCTTAAAAGTTGGCGAATCTAAAAGAGACAGAGCCATTGCCAAAGTGATGAAGGGAGAAGAGGTTGGATGACTGACCACATGCTTAGTAATCAAGGCCACCTCAAGAGGGTTGAAGAGGCCAAAAGATGTTTATTTTCCATGTTGATGGAAAGGTGTTTGCAAGAATTTGAGCAAAGCAAATAATGATGTTGTTCAACCCTAAACCCATAAACTTCTGAAATTTGCCGACTTAGCAAGACTTTTATATTTCGTTACCTGCGTTTGCGTGCCACCATTGCTCTTCACAACACTGATGTTGCTCCATACGCTTCCCACACTTTGCTCCTGCACACAAACTTTATTGACGACCTCACACATCATACACTCTTATCAACAATTATTTTATTGATATTTTTGTGATTAAAATTAATAATTTATTTTATAGTCCACAATGCTAGGCAATATGTTTTTTAGTCAATAGATGACTTATAATATAGAGAACTCCTTGTACTCTCCATATGCAGGGAATATCTAACTATGTTTCATGTACAAGGTCTACATACCCTAACCCTTACAAGATTTGAGTTTGTAGCCTCTCTTTCACGAATACAAGTTCTCTCTTTAAACAAAATTCTCGCTACCTCTATTATTATTGTCTAGTAGAATCCATGGTTTATTGATATAGTAAATATCCTCTATAATTCATACATTGTCTAATGGAATCCATGGAAATTTATTAGAGCAAATTACTTTTTTCCTTAATAAATCAACTTAACATCATATTTGGGGATAACAAACATTTTCAAAAGATCTCAATTTTCTAATCTCAAGATTACCAATTGTCTTTTGTTCATTTGATTGTAAACTTTAGTATAAAAACACATAATAATAAAATGGAGATGCATTGTCGACAGCTCTTCTTGGTTCTCACCGCAAAATATGGTTAAGGTATTTGGATATTGAACACCATTTACTCTCTGAATGGACACGATACAAACAGTCAAGTCATTTCCCTTTTTGAAGCTGCAAAATTTCAAATTAATTATTTGGAAAACTGCCTCAACAATAGCACATATTTATAGACACATTGTAGGCATGGATGATTATAAGGTAAAAAGTATTGTTCACACTTAAGCTATCAATAGATATTGAAAAATACTGCGTTTTATATTCAATATTGCAGTCAACTTGATATCATTTAGCAATAAATATTACGTGGTGCATAATGTTTCATCATCGAAAGTGCATCCATTGTGTCAATTTATTTTATTCATAGGCTAGCCATATTATTTTTGTACGTGTGTTTGTAGGTAAGCATGTTGGTGTGGCCTGTACAATGAATGAATGCCTTTTTCGATATATCTTTGCACAAGACGCATCAGACGAGGATGAGGAAATGAGGGGGGGGCGAAACAAACGGCACCGTCTACACAGACGACTAAAACAACCCGATTTGACAGTTTTTCAACATTTTTTAATTACATGAAAATTAGCAAACAACTGTATTGCGATTTTCTTTTGAAATAATAAATTGCAAAAATTGGTAGGTTTTGTCGGTTGTATAGCCATTTTTGAAACAAATTGCTTCTCGTACCCACAAATTATTGCTGCTTCTCCTTCACGTGTTCTACCAAATCACTGCCTTACAGAAATAAGTACAATAATAGTCATGATCATAGATTAGCACCTCAGTCAAAAAGGGAAGGAGGAGTAACTAGATTTGGTATTGAGAAACAAAGTGTTTTTTGCGCCCACGTACTAATGTTTGTTAACAGCAATTGAAAGAAAACAAAATAGGCCTGGTTACCCAAAACCAAGGGCTTGGTCATAATAAACCAAGCCATAATAATATGAAACAGCGAGCTCAACATATTCATCAAGCTTTATCATAGCAAGAATTTGATTGTAGGAACTCTCAAAAATACATTAATCTCAAATTTAATATACACACAAATTGGATTGAGATCTTTACCCTCAAAGATCATAAGCAAATATTAGCTACAGCTGAATATCTTTCCAACACCACTAAAGAAGTCACCAAGAAAATGAAAATGTGATTCCTTGGTTGGTGCTGATTGTTGTGGAAATTTTCGGGGTAAATGCTTATGAAAGGCCTTTACTGCCCCTGAAACTCCATCTTCATTCTCCATTGCCTTGGATATTTCAATTGCATTCTCCTTCACCTGCTCAACCAAATCACTACCAATCAGCAATAGCTACACTTTAATAGTCACGATGACAAACACAAATCTGAAAAGATGATAGGCTGATGTTACACTTGAGTTAAATAACTGCCTTCTACTTGAAACAAGAGCATTGAGGATGAAAGAAATTAACTTGCCAAGAAATGCTCGGGCAAGAGAGTACAGACAAAATAGTCTCAATTAATTTCTTTTAAGTTTAAACAAAGCTTGAATGGAAAAAATGCATAATAGCAACTTGCTCATGATAATTGCAAGCTAAGATACTATTGTACAATATAAAGATACGCATCAGCTGGCACAGTATTATCACTGATACCAATAATTAAATACCTTATCCTCAGAGATGTCATTTTGGATTGAAAACATACCTTATCATCAAGCATAAATTTAATTGCAGCAACAAGCTTGGCTAATGAAAACTGATCCACAGGAATAGGTTGAGGGCCGAGGCCTCTAGCACATACCATCTCCCCCCAAAATGGCTGATCTCCAAAAAAGGGTACAATGGTGGTAGGACACTAAAACAAAATTGACAGGAGCTAAATTTAGAATATGTTTCCGCTACTAAAATAAAGTCATTGGTGTATGCTGCACCAGTTCCAATCTAATAAACAACAAAGTTTCTATAAAATAACAACTCTGATTATTAAAAGAACCTGTAACATAGATGCACTAGAATATGATCCACCTAAAACCAGACTATAGTTAAGCATTACCGCAGCTTTGAGTCCAGCAGCAGTTGTTCCAGCTCCACCATGATGTACCTGTTAAACCACCATAAACATTGTCTTCAAACCATAAATAGATTAACAAATTTTTAAACAGACATAAAAATGTGTGCATGAGCATGTTGAAAACAAAATAATTGCACGACTGGAAATAAAATTATTAAAGATCAAATTTGATTTTTTGAAACCAAGTCTAACTATTGATCAACAACAATTACTCGGGGTCATTAACAGCCAGAAGTCCATCCTACCTACCAGAATCAATAATGCAGTTTGAATGCAAGCACATGATTTTTCATTATTTGGTGGATAAGTAAACTTAATTGTACACGCATAAAAGAAGCTATGATGAGATACTTATTGAATGGTAACTTGTGGGTTTTGATTGTTTTACACAACTGAACTTGGGTTTGCCCTATCTTAAAATATCCCTTATTTATCATAAGCAAGCCAACAAAAAGCCATCTTTTGAGGACAACTTTCCAATGGGATAAAATTCAATGTGCATCTGCAGCATTATGTCTTAATTAAATGCGTGCATAATCTTGACGTACATTATGAAGAATATGGTTATCTTGAATTATGCTTGATTTTATTATTATACCGTCTTTTATGATTTTCTATATTTAAGATGAAATATGGCATTTAAGTGCCCTATTTTAGTATCATTTAGCTTCATACAAGTGACATTAGATGTTCACAACTAAATGGTAAGAAGTTTGTTCACGGATGTTTTTCCTTTTATATAGGTTCAAGGAAAAATATTGTAAACAAAGGAGAATGTGGTATATAAAAGTTTTTATTTAAAGCAACAGGATTCCAGATATGCCATGTGGCAACCATACTAGCTACAAGAACCGTTCAATGTCAAATACTGGAAGATCAAAGTCCATTGACAACTATATAACTTATAAGTGGTGTTTCAAATGATATTGCAAGCCCCCTTCCTTCCATATAGACAAGGTATATATGGTGTATTGTGGCCTGAAAACTCTTAGTCAGGAACTCATCCACCCCATTAATGACGAGCAATATTTTATGTCTATTTCAGCCCAAAAAAAGTTAGAAAATGCCAATCATCTGTATATTTCAATCTGTAACAAATGTTTCTTGAAAATGTCTGGTTTATGATTGTCCTCTATAGCTTATCTGAAAAATTTCTAAAATTTCTGGATTTTTGAACTTTGCAGACAGAAGATATATGATTTTTCAGATTTTAAAGTCTGAAGCAGAATTATTAAAATTTAATTTGGAATTGTTCTGATCTTTTCAGAATCTGCTGAGTTGCCTCTCCATCTAGAAGGGCAAAACTATCTTGGAAGCTTATGATATCTAAGAATCAATATAGAAGACTGCACCCGAATTTCAGACCAAGAAGAAGTAGAAGATGATTGCCATCATCTTTTGTTGCATCTGCACCGACTATAGAAAAGAGACAACCTTGCTCTGGATTTCATTAGTCCACTTGACAAGACAACGGTAACCACTATTTCTTGATCTGATTATCTACTAATCCTCTGATGATTGTATTTTGTTGATGGTAGAGACCACTGTGATTACCAATCACAAACTACCCCGTCCTCAACATTGATCGACCTGTTCCGAGTAGTTCTAGAACCCTCACCACTTCTTTTTTTAGGTAAACCTGCAGTATTTTCAATTTTGTGTTGTACTACTGCTGATTTTTGAAAAGATGAGTGGGCACTTCTTGGACCCCCTTAGGTCTCAGAGATTGTCAACAGCTACTTTCAGCTTTAATGGTTTTTGGGTCCCATGTGATCCCTATTTTTTTTCAATTATTGAACCTTAGTGCATCCCCTCGATGACTTATAAAATTGATATAACCAACACCCACAAAATCCCTTTATCCTGAGATAATTCCCTTGACATCATGCTCCTCTCACATTGCTTGATCGATGAGCTCTCTTAGAACATTGCAGCTATCTACTCTACATTTTTTGGATCACTTCAACAATCAATCATGAGATTTTCACTTTGCTCTTAGGGATGCTCTCCTTCGGCTCTTCCAGATTTCTACAGATATTCTTCTAGGCTCGCCAGTAGGTTTTGGTCAAGGAATTGCTACATGACTGCCTTAGACTACACACCCCTTCCTCCCAACATACTACGACACTGCCTCAGAAAATTGGAATTAGTTAGTATTCTCTATAACTTTATTGTGGAGATGAGGGCTCGTAAATCTAGGGTAAACGTTTCTGTTTACTACTACCATCTTCCAAATTGAAGGATATGTTGTCTCGACTCTCAAGCATATAGATTTGTATTGGGCTTTTTATCTTTTGCATTGCACTCGTACAAATTATGTGGGATTGGGAAGTCTTGAATGCCATATTTTTTTAATATGTTGAAAAATATTACATAGATATTGATATTGTTGTCTGGTGCTAAAAAATATCTACAAACAAAATATAAAATCCCATATCAACGATGTTGGAGCTGAATTTTTTTTTGGAAAAAGAGAATACATTTCTTTTTAATTTAGAACTAAATCTTTCAAATCCTCATAGTACATACTGCATATAGTAGATTCATTTACCCCGTGGGGAAAAACAATTCCATTCACAAAATTGGATAACTCCTAAAGACCAAATGACGAGTCCAGATTTGCAAAGAGCAGTGACATAATTTCAATTCTGAAGTTGATAACTCAATTTGTATTACTGAATAACAGTAGTTCAAATGGAAATGAAATCTAATATAACCCACATTAGAATTTGGAAACATGCATATAACTAGTAGGGGCTCATATGTATAAACAATCACAAGGATCCATAAAGCTATTGCATTGGCAATGAATAAGAAAGAATAAATTAAAATAGAAGTTGCTCAGATTAATCTGATGATATTATTAACACACCATAAAATTGGATAAAATAAGAAGTTCCTTGTATCAATATGAAGAAATTGGTGTATATTGTCCTTATGAAATTTTCAAAATGTATCTCTATGTTTTTCTTCTTGACCCTTACATCAGAGCTATTCACATATATGTTTATCAGGGTCTAGGTGTTTGACCTATCATTCCCAAAAGGAAATTGGAAAGACATCATTTTTCATATCAAGAAATATTAAAAGAAATCCAGTTAAATTATTAATTTTATTTAAAAAATAACTGCCTTCCTTAAGAGAAACATGTGGGTCTGTACATAATGAACGCAAGATAATTCAGTAATCCCCAAACTATTCAGCTTCATTGCCATCTCTCAGAAATTATTCGTGATTTTCCCTACTGACAGGCTAGTTTCATCAAGCAGTAATTTATCCTTCTCAAGTTTCCTCATTAGTCATTTATTTTCTTGACATTTTGATTGTACCGATATTCAAAATTATATACCTTCGATTCATGTAATTTTTTCTTTGTTATGACTCATGAAGCCAAGTTGTCTTCTCTTAGGTATTGTGGACCAATTTTAAGTGAATGCGATAAAAATTTACATATCAAAACTGAGTCTAGCTTGAAGTTGTTAAGTTTTAGGATAGATGCAAATGTAATAGCACTCTATGTTGTATGTATTTTCCAAATGCAACAATCTCTCTTTCATTTATATTGGGAATGAGGCTAGGAGAGACATGTCCCTTCATGGGACATGTTAATTCATTATTATTGAGATTAATATAATGACAATTGATTATATATATATATAGAGAGAGAGAGAGGCATGTCCTTGAAAGGACATGCCTCTTCCCATTAATTATAATTTAATTAATCTTATAATGTTTCATCAATCAATTATTAATTTAGAATAATATAATAGATTAATATTGAATATTAAATTTCATATGATTAATAATAATATAACATATATATTATATATTATTATTAATCAACATATATTATATGTATTCTAAATGATCATACGACTGAAGCTACAAACATTAACACTCCCTCTTAGCTAGGGAGGATGATCAAACAAAATGTGTAGTGGTCTCCCGTGTCAATACTTATGACCTTCACCGTAGCCACACAAAACATCAACACTCCCTCTTAGCTAGGGAAGATAAAATTCATCAAAATGCAATTTACAAAAGATCCATAACTTTTAAGAGAAGATATCACTTCATCGTGATATCAAGAGATATGGTCTGACCAATAATATCAAGTCTCATGATATTCACCATAACTCAAAAAATATTTTAGATATCACCTCAATATGATATCAGAGATATGGTCTGACCAAGAATATC
>MU227385.1:163437-211347 GCA_018584345.1 Thuja plicata | reverse complement strand
CAAGGATAATAAATACTTATCTGCGCATCAACATCCTTGACACAAGTTGCTTCAATGAAGGTCCATATACATCAAATCATAAAACACCTTCTCAAATTATTTGAGAGACATCTCCCCTTTGAATTATTTCCCCACTAAGGATGATTCAAATGGAAATGTAACATTGTTTATTATTCCCCCCCACAATGTACAATTCCCACTCTTATATAGTTGAACAATTCTCATGTCTTTTTGTGAAATGACTTGATTGCTCCAAGAGAGGTGATACTCTATAATTAATACTTTCTTTCTAGAAGGAGACCCTTCCTTAAATACGCGCTTCTTTGTTAATGCTTCAACACGATCATAACAAATTAATATATCTCTTTAATGAAAGCCGCTTTTAGGAATTTCACATAGACCCGTACACAGTCGGTCATAAATTTTGAATCCGACATTTTCTCTCCAATCGCTTCGATGAGATTCTCCGCAATTGGTTTGTCACAAACATATCCAAAATTCAGAAACATCCAACATTAGGACGATTAGGCTTAGGTTAGGGTTTCAAATCTGTATGTTACCTCCCCTCTTTACCATTGAGATGAATGTTTATGGGCATGCTCACTCCTGCCAATTCAGGGAAGACGATGCCCTGTACCTGCAATTTTGTCATCAAAAGAACACGCATGTACATACATAATATAATATCGCAAACAATGATAGGGATCGGTCGAACGTGTGGATCTCGCCGAAGCAAGTAACTACGTCTCTGTCCTCTACCATAACAACATGCAAACAGATACATAAACATGATAACCATACACATGCAAGTATGGGGTAAGTACAACATAAACAAAACATAAATCATCACATCATGATAATATCCATAACATCATAATCAAAAGTCACCATCAACTGAAAGAATAGTAGCTCTCATGAAAGTAGCCTAAAAGAATTCGGCCAATCAACTGAAACCAATGCCTAAAAGAGTACGGCATCACAACTGAAAAAGAAAACATGAGTGGGTATTACATCCACCCCCCCTAGGATGAGGCTTACTCCTGGAAGCCCGTAAACAAGTAAGGATATAAACCCCGTAATCTGGCTGCATCTTCCCAAGTCGCTGAAGACTCATCATTTGGGTCCCATTCGACCCATACCTTCTCTATGGTGCGATCCCTGAGGGTCACACCCCGCTGCTCCAGAATACGTATTGGCTCCAAAGCCAGTTGCCCGTCCTCGACCTGTAATGCATTCCAATCAAGTACATGCATAATGTCACGTATATATCTCCTAAGAACTTAAACATGAAAAACATCATGGATGCGCGAAAGGCTAGGTGGCAAAGCAAGTCGATAAGCAATTGGTCCTATCCTCTCTAGGATCTCAAATGGTCCCACAAAGCGAGGTGCCAACTTCGAACCCTTTCTATAACGGATTAGACTCTTCCGTAGGCGCACTCTCAGGAACATTCTATCTCCAACTACGAACTGCCTATCCACCCTGTGAGCATCTGCATACTTCTTCTGTCTATCCTGTGCAGTCACCAAATGCTCATGAATCCTCACTTCCTGTTGCTCCATGTCTTGAAGCATCTCAGGACCAAGAAGAATACAGTCCTCCAATCTGTCCCAGCTCAAAGGTGTACGACAAGGACGGCCATACAACGCCTGAAAAGGTGCCATGCCAATGGAACTGTGATATCCATTATTATATGCAAACTCCAGTATATACAAGTAGTCCTCCCAGTGAGTCTGTCTGTCCATGACATACATCCTCAACATGTCCTCCAAAACCTGGTTCACCCGCTCCATCTGTCCATCAGTCTTAGGATGATATGCTAAACTGAAATTCAGCTGAGCACCTAAATCGTGCTGTAAAGATGTCCAAAAGGCTGAGGTAAAAACAGGACCTCGATCCGATATAATACGGAGAGGAATGCCATGAAGTCTCACAATGTCTTGCATGAAGACTCGGGCTACAGAAGCTGTTGTGTATGATGATCTCATAGGTGAGAAATGAGCCACCTTGGTTAACCGATCAACGGTCACCATGATAGCACCGTGTCTGCGAGGAGTCATAGGCAATCCAACTATGAAATCCACAGAAATAATGTCCCACTTTCATGATGGAATGAGATTAGGCTGAAGAAGCCCTGCTGGATGCTGATGATCCGCCTTGACCCTCTGACACTCTAAACATCTAGCCACAAAGTTTGCAATCTCCCTCTTCATACCAGCCCAATGATAGAGCTGTCAAAGATCTGCGTGCATCTTCTTGACACCTGGATGTGCCGAATAGGGTGCACGGTGAGCCTCGGATAGCACTAATGTACACAAATCATCCAATGGTGGTACATAGATCCGACCCATATGACGCAATAACCCATCTGACTCCAGAACATAGCCAGAGAATCTACCCTCTAATGGTCTCCCTGACTCTATCTCAGCTCTCACCTCCTCATACAAGGTATCTCTAGGAAGTGACTGGAGTATCCTACTCCTCAAGTCCACACTAAGAGTCAAAGCTAGAACGGCCTGTCGCTTGCGACTCAATGCATCTGCAACCACATTTTCCTTGCCCTGAATATACTTTATCTCAAAGTCATATTCGCAAAGGAACTCCATCCACCTTCTCTGTCTAGCATACAGATTAGGCTGGGTAAAGATATACTGAAGGCTACGATGATCGCTCTGAAGCTCAAATCGGTGTCCCAAAAGAAAATGTCTCCATCGTACCAAAGCATGGACAACCGCAGCTAGCTCTAGATCGTGAGTAGGGTAATTAAGCTCATGATCCTTGAGTTTGCGAGACTCATAGGCAATCACTTGCCCATCCTGCATGAGAACTGCTCCAAGACCCTCTAATGATGCATCAGTGCATACAACAAAATCTCCCACTGGATCAGGCACAGCTACGATAGGTGCACTGGTCAAACACACCTTGAGACTCTGAAAAGCCTCCTCGCACTTCTCTATCCATATAAACTTCTTCCCTTTCCGCTGAAGAGAAGTAATAGAATGTGCCACCCTAGAGAAGTTCTTCACGAACCTGCGGTAGTATCCCGCAAGACCCATGAAGCTGCGTACCTCAGACACATTAGTGGGTGCTGGCCACTCCACAATAGCCTGAATCTTCGAAGGATCTACTGAGATACCTTCTCCAGAGATAACATGACCAAGATACTGAACCTCAGTCTGGAAGAAATCACACTTAGCCAGATTGGCATAAAGCTGATTCTTCCTAAGGCACTCCAAAACCTGCCAAAGATGCTCCTCATGCTCCTCCATGGATCTAGAATAAATCAGTATATCATCCAGGAAGACGAGCACAAAGCGATCAAGGTACTCTCGAAATACTCCATTCATCAGACACATGAATACCGATCGAGCATTCGTCAACCCGAAGGAACCACTGTGAACTCATAGTGTCCATAGCGTGTACGGAATGTTGTCTTGTGGATATCAGCATCCTCAATCCGTAACTAGTGGTATCCTGACTTGAGATCGATTTTAGAGAACACCTTGGCTCCCTTAATCTGATCAAACAAGTCATCAATGCATGGCAATGGGTACCTGTTTTTGACCTTTACCTTATTCAACTGTCTATAGTCGATACAGAAGCGTAATGATCCATCCTTCTTCTTGACGAAGAGGACAGGTGCACCCCAAGGAAAAACACTAGGGCGGATGCTCCTCTTTGCCAACAGCTCCTCTAACTGCAGCTTCAGCTCACTCAACTCGTGAGTAGCCATACGATATGGTGCTCTAGATATAGGCTCTACTCCTGGCACAAGCTCTATGCGGAAGTCTATGTCACACTTCAGTGGCATACCTGGAATCTCATCAGGAAATACATCAATAAACTCCTGTAGTATAGGATGATCCAAAGCCTGGACTTCGTTCTCCATACCGTCGATCTCATACATAGATACTGCATACATCTGACAACCCTTTCGCATACATCACTTCAGTTGCATAGCGGATATCATGCGAAGGGATATGGATCGAGGAATCCCCATAATGCGACACTCCTTGCCAGCATCATCCTTGCAAAGAATGATCTTCTTTCTACAATTGATCTTAGCTCCATGAGCTCCCAACCAGTCCATTCCCAAGACAACCCCATATGACCCCAAAGGAATCACACGTAGGTCAACCGAGGTAATGAACTTCCCTAGGTTCAATTCACAACCATGAACCAAGGAATTTGTAGCTACCCTAGCCCCTGAGGCTAGTTCCACCTGCCAACCTAACGCTTGCTTTGCAGCCACTAGCCCACAACGTTTAACAAGGAAAGGTGAAATGAAAGAGTCGGTCGCTCCTGAATCAAATAAAATAGAAGTACCCTGAATAGTACCTTAAGTCTCAATGACTGTGCCCTGATGCTCTGCCTGCCTCTGATCAAGAGTTGTAAACACTCTATGTGAACCTCCTATAGTAGGCTCTGAAGCTGTTGGCCTCTGTGTAGAAAACTGTGGTGCTCTCTGTGGACAGTTCACCGCAATGTGGCCAAACTGACCACAGGTGAAACATCCTGTGCCTCTAAAATTGCCTCTCCCATTGGAGGGCGCACTAGACTGCTGGACACTCCCTCTACTCGCACTAGGCTGTGCGCTCTGAGCTGGCCGGTTGGACTGATTACGCCTATGGCGCTGTCCACTCCTCACACTCTTACCACTCTGGGTAGGAGGTGCAGCCTTCTGCTGATGCTGACTCTGGCTCTGGTTCTGATTACCTCTATAATAACTGGATGGCTTTTTGAAGTTCCCAGCGCCCTGCGACTGGTCACCTCTGTAGCCTGCTCCAGAAGCTCCACTAGCCTGACCACTCTGTCAACTCCCATGGCCTGCTGCCAAATTAGCCTCCGCTAGAGTGGCTTTAATCACCGCAACTCGCAGGTTCGTAGGCTCAAAGAGCTTTACGTCCCCTACGATGCGGGCACTAAGCCCTCGCACAAAGTGTTGTACCAACAATGCGGTATCCTCGCTATATCCAGCGTATTGCTTGAGCTCGTAAAAATGACACTCGTACTGCTCCACAGTCAATGTCAGCTGTCTAAGATTATGAAACTCGTCAGCTCTCTACTGCCTCCACTGATCAGATAGGAACCTATCTCTGAAGTTCTCGAGAAAGAGTTCCCAAGTAATAGTGTCCATACGGAGTCCTAGCTTCTGTTCCTCAATCTTCCACCAGATAGCCGCAAAATGTGTCAACAGCATCACGCTTTAGTATTACTACTAAAGGGATGCATCGCGAAAACTCTATCCAAAGCTATCAACCAAATCTCTGCCTCTAAACTAGAATCCTGTCCAGCGAAAGGAATGGCCTTTCCTCTCGTCAGGTCTCTCATGTGGTTGGTTGCAACCACTGCTGGATCCACTGATATAGTCCTCCCATGAGGGCTCCTGGATCTCTCCCTCTATCTCTCCTCCTGCTGGGAGTGATGAGATGCCTCCTACTCCACTCTGGCTCTCTCAGGAAGGCGATCTAGGATAGCCTGAAGGATCTGCTTAGTATTCAAACTGCCAGACTCATCCTGATCCTCTCTCCTCTGTTCACCCCTGTCCTGATGCTGATCACTCTCCTGTCTAACACTAGTGGAGGAGCTAGCCTGTCGACCTCCCCCACGGGAACCAGAGCTACCCCTACCACGGCCTCTAGCTGCTCGTGTCTCAGGCATAATTCCTGAATCAAATAGAGATAGATACTACATTCACTACATAGCTTGAAACATTATCTAAAGAATGAATATACCATAAAGCAATAATTTAAAAACAAATGTGTTGTATGTCTATGTTTTAATTTCAAGTTCAAGCTAGACACAACTTAATGGGCGTACAATTCCAAGAGTTCCCTGGTAGGGCGTTACATTTGGTATCAGAGCTCTAGTTTCTACACTGGGAACTCTGGGAATTGTACACCCATTAGGTTGTGTCTAGCTTGAACTTGAAACTAAAACATAGGCATACAACACATTTGTTTTTAAATTATTGCTTTATGGTATATTCATTCTTTAGATTATGTTTCAAGCTATGTGGTGAATGTTGTATCTATCTCTATTTGATTCAGGAATTATGCCTGAGACACGAGCAGCTAGAGGTCGTGGTAGGGGTATGTCTGGTTCCCGTGGGGGAGGTCGACAAGCTAGCTCCTCCACTAGTGTTATACAAGAGTGATCAGCATCAGGACAGGGATGAACAGAGGAGAGAGGATCAGGATGAGTCTGGCGGTTTGAATACTAGGCAGATCCTTAAGGCTATCCTAGATCGCATTCTTGAGAGAGTCAGAGTGCAGTAGGAGGCATCTCATCACTCCCAGCAGGAGGAGAAACAGAGGGAAAGATTCAAGAGCCCTCGTGGGAGGACTATATCAGTGGATCCAGCAGTGGATGCAGCCAACCACATGAGAGACCTGACGAGAGGAAAGGCCATTCCTTTCGCTGGACAGGATTCTGGTTTAGAGGCAGAGACTTGGTTGATAGCTTTGGATAGAGTTTTCGCGATGCATCCCTTTAGTAGTAATACTAAAGCGAGATACGCTGTGATGCAGTTGACACATTTTGCGGCTATCTGGTGGAAGATTGAGGAACAGAAGCTAGGACTCCGTATGGACACTATTACTTGGGAACTCTTTCTCGAGAACTTCAGAGATAGGTTCCTATCTGATCAGTGGAGGCAGCAGAGAGCTGACGAGTTTCATAATCTTAGACAGCTGACATTGACTGTGGAGCAGTACGAGCGTCGTTTTTACGAGCTCAAGCAGTACGCTGGATATAGCGAGGATACCGCATTGTTGGTACAACACTTTGTGCGAGGGCTTAATGCCCACATCGTAGGGGACGTAAAGCTCTTTGAGCCTACGAACCTGCGAGTTGCGGTGATTAAAGCCACTCTAGCGGAGGCTAATTTGGCAGCACGCCATGGGAGTCGACAGGGTGGTCAAGCTAGTGGAGCTTCTGGAGCAGGCTATAGAGGTAACTAGTCGCAGGGCGCTTGGAACTTCAAAAAGCCATCCAGTTATTATAGAGGTAATCAAAACCAGAGCCAGAGTGAGCATCAGCAGAAGGCTGCACCTCCTACCCAAAGTGGTAAGAGTGTGAGGAGTAAACAGCGCCATAGGTGTAATCAATCCAACCGGTCAGCTCAAAGCGCACAACCTAGTGCAAGTAGAGGGAGTGTCCAGCAGTCTAGTGCGCCCTCCAATGGGAGAGGCAATTTCAGAGGCACGGGATGTTTCACCTGTGGTCAGTTTGGCCACATTGCGGTGAATTGTCCACAGAGAGCACCACAGTTTTCTACACAGAGGCCACCAGCCTCAGAGCCTACTATAGGAGGAGGTTGACATACAGTGTTTGCAGCTCTTGATCAGAGGCAGGCAGAGCATCAGGTCACAGTCATTGAGACTTTACATACTATGCGGGTTACTTCCATTTCTATTATAATTGATTCAAGAGCGACCGACTCTTTCATTTCACCTTTCCTTGTTGAGCGTTGTGGGCTAGTGGCTGCAAAGCAAGCGTTAGGTTGGCAAGTGGAACTAGCCTCAGGGGCTAGGGTAGCTATAGATTCCTTGGTTCATGGTTGTGAACTGAACCTAGGAAAGTTCATTACCTCGGTTAACCTATGTGTGATTCCTTTGGGGTCATATGGGGTTGTCTTGGGAATGGACTGGTTGGGAGCTCATGGAGCTAAGATTGATTGTAGAGAGAAGATCATTCTTTGCAAGGATGATGCTGGCAAGGAGTGTCGCATTATGGAAATTCCTCGACCCATATCCCTTCGCATGATATCCGCTATGCAACTGAAGCGATGTATGCGAAAGGATTGTCAGATGTATGCAATATCTATGTATGAGATAGACGGTATGGAGAGCGAAGTCAAGGCTTTGGATCATCCCATACTACAGGAGTTTATTGATGTATTTCCTGATGAGATTCCAGGTATGCCACAATATTGAACAATAATCACAGTCCAACATTCATACAAAGATCATAGCACTGCATACATACTATCTCACACAATAAATACCGACGAACATCTCCTTAAAGAATACCTCCCGTAAACATGAACAATCCTCAATCTTGAATGATCGTAACTGAACCAAGAAGACCTGTCCATAACTTGTGATGGTCCAAGAATATTCACCGTAAATAGAATATCTCAAGGCCTCATAATTCTGGTTCTAGATCTTTTCTTTAGACCCGCTCTGATACCATGTTAAGTTTTTAACCTGAATTTCATGACAAACAAATAACTGATAAATCAACAACACAAACACCAGAGGTACCCTGGGAAAACCCTCCTACTCGAGGGTGAAAAACCCAGCCCACAAAATATAGATCCTTTTATTGAATGCCAAAACAAATTCAAAGATCTCAGGCTTCATCAGAGTAGTATCTGATCTGAGATTGTTAACTCTTCAATCAATCAGCTGAAGTATGTACAAATCATACAGATCAAGCAATACCCTTTCTTAGCAATAGCAATATATGAGACCTCAAAATATCTCACAAATACTAAGTATGAAATGATATACCCTTCAGAATTGATCATACACTGATCATACTCACAAATGTCTCAGACAGATAATACAAATAATCGGAAAAAATAAAGTCTGAAGCAAACTCGAAGGTAGCTGATAACCATCACCAATTCGCACCAATATTCGTTTTTTAATAAAACCACTATCCAACCACTATCTTTTTTTTTTTTTAAACAAACCCGAACATCCTCAATAAATATCAAGATACATGTCGTGCCTGAAAAGATTATGCCCAACGCTTCATTAGAAAGCACTGTTACACAAAAGAAGGCGACGACAGTTACTTAGATTGTTGTTTTGTATTCCCGTACTCTAGAGAAGCCACGCGGTATCTAAATCCATTGGGCCATAATCACCAAAGACACTTGCGTTTCAGCCTTCAATACATGAGCGGTGACGGCTATGAAGAATAGCCAATTCACCATTTTATTTGCTCTTTAAGTCCACACGATGATCATAGAAAGAGTATGCAAACACGATAGGAGAACTGAAACAGCTGTCGAGAGTTTTCAAAATCATCACAGGTAATTGATCTCTCTCGCAGCTACATAAACATTAACAATTATTACTTGTGATTCCTTTGTATTGGTAAACCATTGCACGCTAAACTTTACATCAGTGAAGATAAAAAAATCAGGGTGAAAATTTTATTGCTGGAAGTGTTGGAGCTAGCTATACCATTTTTCCTATGCTAGCTGTACTAGTCTATGGAGACTGTGCCAATTGAAGCTACTGATCTCTCATGAAATGAACAAATTTGCATCAATCCTCACAGTACAATTCTCACCTAGCTGTCTATGTTGATGAAGGATGAAGTTGCAGTTTGGAAGGCCGTACCATCTTTATTGCTCTCCATACATGTACCCTATGTGGGGCTTGAGAGATGAAATAAGCATTTATGTGACATTGTCACTTATACTTTAAGTTATATTTTATGCATATAGTTTCAAGATGTTTGAGATGGGTTTCAGATCTTTAAGAGTTATAATACAAATTCTAGTTCTTGTAGGATCTTAAAAAGTTTCACTATTAGTTGATTTTCAGTAATCAATAGGCTCCTATTATCTTCAATAGTGCCCACCCATTATCTAGTGTTATCAAGCATTTTGGAGGTGTTCCTTGGCATTTTGGTTTTAATTTCTTGCTAGCCGTACAATTTGAAGTGGTATTTTAGTTCTAATTTGTGTTGGGTGCTTCCAGGTATTGTCTTCAATAGTTTATAATATGCTCTTAATGTCCAGTTCTAATTTGGCAGGCAATCAACAAAACCAAGTGATATCAGACCTTCAATTCGCTTCTAAAATTGTTAGAGGTACATCTTTGTTGAATACTTTAAAGCATTGATTATCCATGATTATTCATGTTATTATCGATTGTTGCAGTAGCTATGTTGGGTTGTAATGCATTTGACAGAACTTCGTAATGCCCTGGATGGTAGCACCGCCAGTAGCTTTTTCATGCACTATGATATATTTGTTCACCTCACTGAATAAATGGAAGTAGTTAAATGTCAGTTTGATTGCACTCCATTGAATAAGTGAGTAGTGCCTGTGCTTTGTAATTGCAGTCTGTTGGATAAGCAAGTGCCTAGCTTGTTATTGCACACTTCGTTGAATAAGAGTAAAGTGCTTCCTTTCAGTTATTTCACAGCACTCCATTGAAGAAGTGAAGATTCGCCCGACACAGCTGCCTAGTGTATTTCTTTCAAAGTTGCTACATTTTAGAAAGTTGGTGTGGTCCTAAACACCATATATTTTCACCTTTCCCATCTTTGGAACTAGGTGATCAGGATGTAATAAGGACAGTGCATTACAATTTATTTTCAATTGCTAAACTTTTAAAAAAATTGGTTACATTATTACAATCCCAATGGCAAAGATTGTAAATCTCCTTCGCAATGCATAGAGCTTCCTACAATAAAGAGTATCATATCATTTCATGCATGAGGAGCTTGCTCAAACCCATAAAAGTGATTTATGAAGCGAAAATACAGGCATAGGATCAATTTCCTTTTGAAAACTAGGAGGTTGTTCCATAGAGATCTCTTCTTCTAAATCTTTATGAAGAAAAACACTATTAACATCCATATGATAAACCTCCCATGCGAAGGAGATGGCAACAAGGAGAAACACCAAATGATATCAAAGCATCCAATTGGAGCTTATGTGTCAATGTAGGTGAGTATATCTAATAACCTTACTTGCTATATTGGACAGAGAGCACATGTGAATATGTAGATAAGTTGCCTTTGACCCAACGTTGATTAGATGATTTGAGGATGAGGTTGGCTTCCAATCCAGAAATTCAAGGTATATAGCCCAAAAGAATTTCCTTGAGAGACTCAAGACTAGGTCAGTTCAAGGAGAAGATTTTTCGACCTGTAGCAAACTTGCAATTTGAAGTCACTAGGTTGCCTTTCACCTAGTCATTGAAATCATTTGCCTTTTAACATGCAGCCATCTGTGAAGAAGGGAAGGTGGAGGTGTTTTTGGAAGGCACCAAAACCCTACATTGTGCATAGTCATGTGTAGGATTGACAAGCCATCCAAAGTTTTTCCTTGAGAAATTTTATCGTTAATAAGAAGAATATTAATCTACGGAAGGTCAGTCAGTTTAATTGATTTTACATTTATAATTCTGCTATGTTTTTGTAATATTTTACATGTTTATATTTGGAGTAATGTCATTTAGCTATACCTTTTACTCTAGAATTTCAGGGGGTGTTTTAGTCCTACCCTTACATTCCTGCATTTCTTAGTCCTCCCAAAAGGGATTGAATGAAACATGTGTTAAATCAATGGTGACCAAGACCTTGGAGATAGTTCCAAATTAAAAGTGGAAAAAGAAAATGGGTATTACCCTAATAAATTTGGAAAATGCTCATAAAAATTGGCACTACACATGCATGGAGTTTAATATTAATCAAAGTAAAACAACGAAATGAATTATATTTGAAGTTAATTATGAAAGTTCGCTTATTTTTCTCTTACTTGCCTTTACCATTTCCTACTGCAGATCTATTGTCAAATGTTAGAAATGCCAATATAGAAATATGGCCTCTACTAAACATTACCAAAAAAGGGAAATATTTCTCTGAAGTAGGAACAGAAATTGCTGGAAACTGATTCAGAAGTGGTATAGAAAAATTGGCTCCCCGGGAGGCAATTCCTTTGACCTTGAATAAATCTTTAAATATTGGTTTCATATGATACACTAGTATGTATAAATAATTTCTGTATCTACTTGCATTGTTCACATGCAAAATACTTTAGGATCCAAATAAAATCGAATAAATAGCTGGTCTATCTGACAGAAAAAAAAATGGCTTTATTTATAGCCATAGAAACATGATGCAATTTTAATCATACTCCCAAAATGAATCATATGCAAAATTTCACTAAAATTCATTCTAGGAACTAAATATGTGACAAGTTGCATTTCATTGGTAGGTCTGTAAAACCTAATCATAATTTCCATTTCTTGTTTTGAAGTATCTCAGGTCTCAAGATTCAAGAACTAATATCTATATGATTATAGATTACACAGAACTCTATGCACATTCACTTAGTAATTGGATTACAACGTTTCTTTGGAGTGTGGCGCGATAAAAAAAAACTACAAGAAAAAGATAGTAATAATTAAATATAGCTCATTTGACATTTTGGGACAGTGAACCAAGAAATCTTACCACTGCCGCACATCTTGGAAACAACCAGTCATGAGGGCAGTTATCAAGTGTGTAAACAAAATCAAGTGGTTCTGTCACTAACCAAAGAAAATGAGAATAAAATTGTATTAGATAAAACAGATACATGATAACAAAGCATCCTGACTAAAATCATCAACTTCAAGCTTCCATTGTTAGTCTGACTGCATTAAACTTGATATGGAAAAAAAAAAGTAAAAATACCACAAATTCGTAACTTACAGTTTCCAAGACCTCCCCAACCTTTATTAATGATTCCTCTTTGTTTGGTTTCCTTTAACGCTTTAATGATTATTTGTGTCATACCTTCTGGATCTTGAACAGGCTTCAATATTGATTAAAAAAAATCAATCAATTAATTATTAAACTATTGAATATTTAAATAACTAAGAGATCTGCACAGGATAAACTTTTCAATATCAATTAAACATAAGCACAATTTCTCATTTTAGATATCATTCCTAATGAAACTGATTAGAAAAGAAAAAAAACAAGCTGCAGAAGGAAGAAAAACCATTAAGATCATAGTCTAGCATGATATTCTAGAAGTCTCTAGTGTAGGGTTCTTATCTTGATACAGCCTTGCAGGCCTCTTGCTGGTCTCCTAATTTGAGGAATTGACACTCTAATTGTTATCAGGAATTTTGTAATACAGATTTCATTAATATAGACGATCCAGTTATTTGAATTACCTTTATCTAGATGGTTTAATGGCCTTTTATTGAGATGCATATTTATATGCTTCAATTGCTCTTGTTTATTTCCTGTTACTTCCATACAACACATTCATTGTGAAGTGACCTATATGAAATTTTTCTTGTCATAACTAGGTAATGAATGTGATTGGGTTGCTTGTACTTCTAGTCAAGTAATCTACTCAGTTCTTCCTTTTTGATCTGTAGTAATTTAAAGTTCAGTAAGGTGAATCCTCAATAGAGAAGTTACCAGTCAATTGTGATGGAAAACTCAATTTTAAGTCACTCTTAAAAAAATATTTTCAATCAAATTTTAGATCTTAATTGCAAATATTGAGGGAAGAAAAACCCTTAAGATTATTATAAATCGCAAGGTCTATGAGGGACATCTTTTTGGTCTTGAGTAACCCAAAGAGAGACGTGAGATCTCTTAACAGTTAACTGCCTTTGAGACATTGACCAAATTATTGCTTTTGCAATTTTTCTTGGAAGTAGGTTTGGGATTTAACAACTTGATAGAAAATCATAAGAATCGAAACTTCAGAATCTCATTTACTAGAATTTCAACAACATTCATAATTAACATGACAGTAATCACCAATGGAGATTCCAAAGTGCACTACACATAAAACAATTACAAGGTTAAGTACAAGCAATATGAGGTATGAACCAGGGACTGACGAATCAACCAAACTAAATGTATTGAGAGTGGAATCATGCACAAATACTGCAATTATAACCAGAGAATAAAATTTATACAAAACAAAAGGTGGCCTGAAAAGAATACATTTTACACAGTTTTCAAAACAAAATAGTGTGTTTTAACAGTGTAGCTAATTAAGTTCAATGTTTTAATTTGGCAGGAGTCACCTCACTCATCTTCATGGAAATGATAACTATTAGTTTGAATAGCCTTACAACGGTATATTAAAAATCTTTGTACATTATATGATTCCTTTCCTTATATTGTTTATCTGAGTCGACTGTGGTAGCTCCCTCGAAACATCAGAAAAAAACAACTATGCAATTATCCACAAATTCTAGCTAAAGATGTCCCTGCAGAAACCTTTGGTCCAGTACATGAAAACTGTTAATTGTTGCTAAAAAATTTTAATTTTGTAAATTTCTTTCAATATATAGTTGTTCAGAACTTAAGAATTTCAAGAACAAATGCATCTTTGGGCTAAAAGAACTATAACTAACATTTTGTTAAACTTACAAGGCTTCCAAATCCTATATAAATAGGTTTTGATCCAGCTTCAAGCCATCTCACAAGTGACTCTGGAGGTGTGTAATCCGCAGCGAGATTGAGAAAACAGAAACCTACAACATCAACTTTAGGCCCCCAATCTGCAAATAAAACAATGCTAAATGTTTATCAAACAATGGAAGAAACCTAACATGTGCAATAGATGTAGACATTACTTGCAAATAGTCAACTTCCTAAAAAACTATGAAATATCAAATAAAGTTAAACAGTAAAAACTCAAAGCATATTACCAAAAGCAACTTAGGCACTGCAAAAACTAACACAGTCTGATAAACCACTTTCTAACAAAATTGAAAAACAACCGTTGCAGCACTTTTGGCTTCAATAGTATCTAGAAAACATAATGTACCTTCCGGTTTGGGGACAAGATGTGGACTCCATATGTACCCAGTCGGGATATCTGTAATAGACCCTTGTGTACCACTTAGATATGTCACTGGACGAAGCTTCAATTTCTTTTTCCGAAAATCATTGATTATACTTCGAATTCCTAACCAAATTAGTGAATCCACTACTTGATAAGATAACTGCAAAAGGCAATTTAGAATTATTACTAGGCACATTGTAGACATGATCATCCAATTAGTAAAACCAACAAGCTTTCAATAACTGATTTACAAAGTAATGGTCAGAAGAAACTATAGCCCCATTTTAGATTAGTCATCTTAAATATGTAAACATGATGCCTTTGTGCAAGGTTGTCAACTCACTCGATAGCCTGCTGGTTGCTTCACGCGTGAAAGTGGATGTGGAAATTTACTTGTTGGCCTATCCACCAAAGAATATAAATCAAACTCTGATTAATAAATCATAGGGTAATCAACAAATTTAATTCTAAATGGAAAAAACCAAATAGTTGTCTATGCTATATCTAAATGAATGTCAATAAAAGAACATATGAAAAGTTCTAAGATAAGGAAGTGCCATATGAATTGTTTAACAGGAATTAACAAAATAGTTTTTTTTTCAGATCTACAATAGAAGTACATAACAGAAATTTGGAAAACAAATTTTCTGAAATATCTTAAAGAAGTAACTGCTGCCTGTGCGAACATCACTTATTTAGTACCTATGAGAACGATTAAATAGCATGTACGAAAAGTAAGGTTACTTACGTCCATGGCATTGTGAAAAATATATGTATTGGAACTCTAAGTGCCTCTGCAACATGTACATGCCCTGCATCAGTATATGCTTACAACTCTCAGTGGTGCAATGGATGAGATAACCCAAACAGTTAATTACCAGTTAAAGTTCAATATGAAAGGCCAATTTCCTTAGCATGCAAAAAAATAATTTGATTGTCCAAAAAAAAGTTTGCAATTAGACAAATATTTTTTTTGGGAATTTAACATTTAACATTAATGCAGATATGTCTGATATGAAGCACAGTTCCCAGGTTCTGTACTGTCTAACCCCCAATCTTTATATTTTTGGTTATGTTATGTTTGGGGAGAATAAATTGATTGTAATTAAGGATCAAGGATCAAAATACCTTGATTAAAGCTTCCAATAAATTTTACAGCTCTGATATAAAATCAAATTTCCAGACAGTGAGCTTCTACAGCACTGAAAAGTTTGGATTGACTGCAGAATATGCCTGAAAAGTCAGTGTATCATGCCAAAGATCCTTTCCACGCAACGAAGGTGGCCAGGTTCTATTCAGAGCCTTCAAATTAACCCACTAAACCAAGGTATTCTCACCATATACCCCAATCAGACTCCAACACACTACAGCAGAAAATAGGCGCTAATATAGAACAGGGGCAATTCAATGACTATTTTTTTTCTGATTACCAATGACAAGCAAACTGAAAACCATCACTTCCTTATGATATCCCCAATCAAGGCATCTACTTTCAATGATATTAACAGCTTCCAAATGTCTGAAATGATTTCCAATTAGACACCAAACAAACAGGTTCAAAAAACTGTCAAGGATTTCCAATTTACTCAGCAAATAGGGGTGGCAGCCTATCAGCAGTTTAATACCAATCCACATGGCCAGTTTTCTTGAATTTACTTAAGCAATAACCTGTATTAACCAAGCCATCCCAAGAAGCAGCTTAAGCACTTGAAATATGTACTCGAGATAAAATTGCAAACTCATTCACATAAGGCCGTGACCCAGCACATCTGCAAAGGGGTGGTTCTATTGTTTTTAAATGCAGCAATTAAAGCCTTCTTTGAATGCTCAGATCTAGTCACTCAATGAAGGAAGGCATTTCTAAACACTACCCAACAGAAAATTTTGCCCAACTCTGTCCTGGTCAACCATTTAAGGAGTTTTTTGAATTTTTCACAACCAATATATATCTGTAATATGTATGACCTGGAATGAACTTCAGAAGATGAACCAATTGATATCTAAGCTCTCCAAATCCCATTGAGACAAACACTCCAAACTGGAAGAACATAATGATTGGGGAAAATTGAAAGATCTTCATCTTTATCAAATCCCAATACCAAAAAACTTCATAAAATCACCATGAATGAGAACCAAGCATAGCCTCCAAAACAAGACTATCAGTGATCGCACTGGAAGGGCCTTTCACTTTTGAAGATAATGATCTCATGGAAGAATTTTGTCTTCCAAGAGATCCTGTAGAAACCCCTAAAATATTTTCTCTTCAAAAATATTCACACAACATAACAGAAATTACAATCAATTTATTCTCCAAGAAATTAGACCCACCCCTATCATTAAACATCACTGACCTTCAACCTTGGCTGAAGCTCTGGCCCGGGTCGAGCACCTAGGGCCACAACTCATATAAGCAGCCAAATTCGCACTATCAAACTAGAGCCCCTCCCCTAAAACTGAAGCCATATCCTCTCTAATGATCCCATTCGAGGCAAACTCGTCCTTCTCCCTATCAAGGGCTTCACTTCACAGGTAGTTCTTGATCCATCAATCACCCTTGTTGAGCATAAACCCAAAAAACTTCTTCAAAAAGACAATGTTTTTGGAGATAGCAAGTTTCCTTTCTTCAAATGCCACTGGCTCTAAAGTAGAGATTAGAGGAAACTTCTTTACCTCCCTTTTGTGACGCCTAACTACATAATAACCTTGAGGCAAGAAAATCTGCCTATCCTTGTCCACATTTTCCAGGACATCCTCAATTTCGTCCAAAAATTGTCCCTTAAACACCTTTTCACAGATCATCCCCCCCTCAACTATCTTCGACTCTCCCATTTATAGCAGAATGGCTAAAAACATTGAGGTCACATTTAAATTGATCAGTATCTATGGTAAGCCCTTTTGCACTCTTCTTCCAGAATGATTTCCACCATGTGGACAACTAGACCATGCCCAGATATGAGGATAGCTTTAAGCCTCTGCTCTGAAATTTTTCCCTTGAATGACATGTGTCGCTTCTTAGATAATAGTCAGATGGGGGTCTCCATCCTCTTGAAGGAAACTACTTGAGGCCCACCTTTAGTCATGCCTCTAAGAAAAATCTTCTTACCACTTGCTTCGAATTTCATTTCCATGGTCTACAGATTCATATTAATTTTTTCAATTGATCTAAGCCACTATATACCAAGGACAACATTTGTATCTCCTATGCTCACCACATAAAAGTCATCTTTGAGCTCATACTCCACCAACTGAATGTTTAAGCTTGAAATCTTTCTGCTGCATGAGGGTGAGTCCATCTGCAACCATCACAATACTCTATTTTGAGTCCTCTTCAAGCCACAACCCTTCATCAACAAAATTATGTGCATCACTTGTATCAATGAGTGTGACTATCCACTTTGACTCCTCTACCTCAGAAATACCCAATCTTTTGGAAGCTAGAAAGTTTGGCAAGTATGTCCCCACAATCTTGTTCTTTTTTGGACTATTTTGCAGAGCTATTCTCTTCACTTTCCATTGAATCAGCTTGCTGGTCTGATTTCTCTAAGGCTGTTTCATCAGCTGAAAAGTACAACACACTTATGAGATGGTTCCCAAGGTTCTCTACATTGGGAACATAATTTCTTTCTTCTAAATTCATTGAGCCGCTCTTCAACCAGTCTTGTAGACACCACCTTTTTTTTTGGGTACACGAAGGGTATCCCAGCGACCCAACCTGCCTTACCTTGGGCTTACATAGTGCCATGTTGGGGTCTAGGAAGGGGTTAGCGGGTCTTGTAGACACCACCTTATTCTGATTTGAGTCTTTTTGGAAGTTTCTTTTTACCCTTATCCTTCTTAATTTTGAATCCCTTTGACTGAAATTTGCTCCTAAAGGTAGAAGACTCCATATCTCTTGCCCTTTCCATGACATCCTGTAGTGTGGGTGGATTAAGGGCCTTTAGCCAACCTCTTAAGGGAATCGACAACCCGTCAACAAACAAAACGATCAACCTCCTCTCTGAAATATTTGTGACCATCACTGACAACCTCTGAAAATCTGCAATGTATGTGACCATTGAACTCCATTGCTTCAATTGAGATATCTCCTTCAAGTGTAATTTTAGGGTCCTCCTTGTTGAATATATCAATGACCCTCTCTTTAAACTTTGCATAAGAGATAATCTGATCATGGCCCAAGGTAATCAGCCCATGGTACCACCATTTGTGTGCACTACCCTCCAAATGCAAAGTTTAATCCTTTATGGTTTCGTATTCAGCCATGGAGTTGTGCTCAAAATAAGTATCAAGTTTTTACACCCAAGATCTAGTTGGTGCCTTCCTAGAACCATTGAAGTATGTAATAATCAACTTCCCACTTTCTTATGCAACTCTTGGCTATGTGGCTTATCACCTCCACTTCTTAGCTGTCTATTTTTTTCCCTAAAGGCCAAATAATCAGAAAATGGCATTTTAGCCTTGAAATCATCTTCCAAACCAACCCAACCTCTCCAAACCAGCCTATGACACTCCTGCTCGGTTCATTTTCCACTGGAATGTTGTTTCTTTGGTTAAAATTGGGCATAAGAGGCCTAGAGTTAAATGTGCCACTGAACGTGTGCTACTGGCCAGCCCTATGATTAGCTGAGTTTTGCCCATTAGTGCCATTGTTCTCATTGTTTACTGCATTGCCATTGTTTCCATTTTTCTTTTGCAATAAATGGGAGACCATTTGAGTCATTTTCTGTTGGGATTGGTTCATCAAGTTCATCATTTCATGCTGCAGCTCTTGCCAAATCACTTAGCATACTTTCAACACTGGACATCTCTTCTTCTTTCACCCATTCCAAAAGGTTCCCTACTGTTTTGCCCATCTGTGCCCCATTATTTTTTTCAATTGTCTCCCTAGTTTGTTCAATCTTAGGTTGACTTTCAATGTTTTGATTGGATTTGTTTCGTTTGAGATAATTGTGTCTGCTAGGACCCATCACTCATGCCAAAAAGTTGTAAGAAGGTTTACTACACTCTGATAACACTGTAGTGTCTATCCCCAATTTTCTTTTTAACTTTTCTTTTATTTTATTTGCCAAATAGAAAGGTGTTTACTTGAAAAATTGGAGTAAGCTTATTGTAGATGTTTGAAACAGAGATTTACATTCATTCATAGTTCCATATTCAATATTTTGAGGCCAAAACCATTACGAATCTTGAAGATTGCAAATGAAAACAACTCTACAAACAGCCAAAGATTGGAAGATCAAAACATCTTGATTAAAGCTTCCTATAAAGATTGCAGGTCTGATACAAAATCAAATTTCTTAGACATTGAGCTTTAGCAAAGCTGAAAAGTTTGCATTGACTGTAGAATATACATGCACAGGCCGCTTATGCCAAAGATTCTTTCATCACAACCAAGGTGACCAGGTGTTATTCAGAGCCTTCAAATAAACCCACTAAGCCAAGACACCCTCACCGTATACCCCAATCGGAATCAAACATGCTACAGCAACAAATAGACGCTAACATAGAATAGGGTCAATACAATGACTTTTTTTTCTGATTACCAATGCCATGCAAACTGAAAACCATCACATCCTTATGATATCCCAGATCAAGGCGTCCACTTTCAATGATATTAACAGCTGCCAAATGTCTGAAATGACTCAATTAGACAGCAAACAAACAGGTTCAAAAAACATTGAACAATCAAGGATTTCCAATTTACACAACAAATAGTGGCGGCAGCCTATCAGCAGTTCAATACCAATCCAAAAGCCCAGATTTCCTTGAGCTTACTAAAGCGATAACCTGTATCAACCAAGGCGTCCCAAGAAGGATTTTATGCACTTCAAATAGACTCAGGAAAAATTGTAAAATTATTCACTTAAGGTAGTGACCCAGCAAACCTGCAAAGGGGCTATTTTTTTTTATTTTTTTTTAAATGCAGCAATTAAAGCCTTCTTTGAGTGCTCAGATCTGTTGCCCAATTAAGGAGGGCATTTCTAAACATTAACAAATAGAAAATTCACCCAACACTGCCCTAGTCAACCCTTTAAGGGTTTTCTTTTACAATTAATATATAGCTGGAGGACCTGGAATGAACTTCTGAAGATGAACCAATTGATATCCAAGCTCTGCAAATCCCATTAAGGAAAACAATAAAAACTGGAAGAACACCACAATCAGAAAAAATTAAAAGATCTTCATCTTTATCAAACCCCTATGCTAAAAAGCTTCATAAAATCACCATCAATGACAACCAAACACAGCCTCTGAAACAAGACAATCAGAAATCACCTTGGAAGGGACTTTTACCTTCAAAGATCATGATAACAAAGAAGAATTTCGTCTTCCAAGAGATCTTGCGGAAAACCCTGCAGTATACTTCTTTGAAGTGTTCACGCAACATACCAAAATGAGCTTTAAATAATAATTTGTTTAACCCTTATGTCTCCCAAACTCCACACCCAAGGCAACAATTGACTTTAACAAACATTAAAATATTTCATTTTGATCAATATGGGTGCACACTCCAAGGTCTTGTTAAAAATATCAATTAATTAAATGCTTAAGGTACATAACATTATAACTTAGCATTTAATTAAAAATTTGTCCTATTAAATTATGGAAAAGGCAACGATCATCACATTGCAAAACCGAAGGTGGGGTGCCATGGACGAAGAGGAGACCTGACCTAGCCAAAATAGTGACTTTCCATAAATAGACATGAGCTCCAAGAAATGAGGAGCTCAAACTGGGTGTCCAAAAAACATGTGAAAATGTCACCATTTATCAATAGGGCCCGAGCTCGAAACCAACCACAAAAAGCTGAAGGGAAGGAACTACATTAATACCCTGTACTCCAGAGTCCACCTAACCAAACACATTAGCCAACAGGGAACCAAAGAATAGACTAACAGTTGCCAACTGCCTAGGCCTAGAGAGGGAACAGTGCAGGTTTCAGCTAAATTTTCAAATTGCAAAAGTATGTAACCCTCAAAAAGATTGAAGAATATCCCTACTAAAGGAGTCACTAATATAATGTTCGAAAACAAGCTATGATAGCTGACTGCCTCCAACATTACACGGAGTAAAATATTAAAATTAAACTTTGCAGGAGTATCCAAAGGTAACCCACGCTTGACTGGGGCTTAGATATTCTCATGGAACACTGTGAACTTTGTCAAGTATGGTGCTAAACATTCAATAAACTAAAGTTTGTACTTGACTTTGTTATATGATGATTAATTGCAGAATGGTTTGTGTGTTAATGAACAATTAGAGCAACAGTTGTCTAACTGGCAACCATTGGTCCTAAAAATACAAGTAACATTTTGTTGGCAAGGTAATGGCACTGTTTCTACGACAGGTTATCCCTATACTAGCAACCACTGTACTAAACACTACTTGTGAAATAAATGTGCTGTTCTCTATATTCTTTGTATACTGATATGATGTGTGAATCCAATTATTGTTTAGAACTCCAAGACTTCAAGTCATAGTTTGGTAGTGTAGATTTTACAATTAACATTTCAACTATCATTGCCTTGACAAATTCACGTCAGGTTTGAAGCAGAATGGAAGTTGATTATTACAATTGATGTCAATGTAAAGATGGATGCAAACAAGTAACTATGTCAACTGATAGAAGATCAAGTTGATACATAGAAACTAAACAAAGACAAATCTATCTTATATTTCAACTCAAGTATCCGCTGAAACTCTGACACACGAGCATTGTCAAAGAAAAGTCAGATAAAAATTGTAGTGTCCCCTTTTGGGATTACCCTAAATTCTACCCTAGAATCACAAATTCAAATAAAAAATAGGGTAGAGATAAAACTTTACCCACAGAATGTAAAATGCAAAATAAATCCTTGTTGAGACCCTACAATCATGTTAGATAATTATTGAAGATACCTTTCATAAGATCAACCACTACTAGGGTTAAAAAACATATAATCACAATCATCTTAATCATATAACATATCTAATTTATTATTTGGGTTCAAAAATAGCGGAACTTGGATAAGGAGACATGATGGGGTGTCTGAAACGATCCTTTACCCTAGGCCCAACCAGATATGCCATCCATCTTGGCCTCATGTGGCCTTCCGCCATAGATATAAGGAGGTGTGTACCTAGTGAGGAATCATATGGCAGTTCTCCCTCTTATGCCACCCTTATCCACCCTCCTATAATTGAGTCTCCCTTGAATACATCCCAACAATGATTCGTGTAGAGGTTGGAAGGCCAACTACAATAGCCCAAAGCGATCATCCACCCTAGGCTCAAGAGTGGATATACCATCCCTCTTGGCCTCATGTGGCCTTCTGCCATCCATATGAGGTGGTGTACCTAGAGAGTAAGCCCATAGCAGTTCTACCTCCTTGTATTATAGGGTGCCCAAACCAATCCTCTACCCTAGGCCCAAGACAGGATATACCATCCCTCTTGGCCTCATGTGGCCTTCTGCCATCCATATCAGGTAGGTGTACCTAGTGAGGAAGGCTATCACAGTTCTCCCTCCTTGTATTCCCTCCATCACCTTGCCATGAGTGATTGCTGCTATTGGGTGACTAGAAGTGAAATCCATATATTTCACATTCTTGCATAAATCCTATTGGTGAATAGACGAGAAACACATATATAATTATATTCCACATTATTGTATATCTAAATATATATGATGTTGTGTCAAATATACTACTTTTGTGCACATATTATTGCTTCTATTAATATGTAAGGAGTCGTGCATTTCAATCATTATCATGGTGCATTCATCAAGCAAATATTAACCATATATTCATGCATACCACCAATGGATGAGAATGCTATTGCCTGAAATAAATTTTGATTTCTGATTCTGATCCTAATCGCTATTATGTAATGTATTGGTCTGCTCACATGAGCACTGATGCTTTTTTTATTGGTTTCCTTGAAGGTTCATCTATCTCTTTATTGCTGGGTACTGTCTGCTTCTTAAGAGGATTGATGTTTCTTTTTAAAACTGATTGCTTGATCTGCTTGATATATTATGACTAATCTGCTCTTTAGATGAGTGCTTCTGCTCCCATGAATGGATATCTTGATCTCCTTGATGGTTCGAAGCCCTTCTCCAATCAAAGTTTACTACTTTCATATCCTTCTCTTATCACTGAAAGGTTGTCTTTTGGGCGGTCATCCTCTCTTGAAGAGTGGCATCACTTCTAAACTACGTCTTTGAAAACTTAAATGCTCCTTGTTGAATTTTATTGTAGCTGTGGTTGGAATCCACAGACCTACATAAATAACACAAAGGTTGTGTTTATATTGACATTATTATTGTGAGATAATATAATTATATTATTACGGAATAATATAATTATATTTTATAATTGTTATATTATTATTATGAGATGATATAAATAATTGTGATAATATAATTATAGATAACATAATAATATATTGATATTATATTAATATAATTATTTAATATATAATTATACTAATACATTAATAATCAATTGAATCGAAGGGATTACATTCAATGAAAATTAGATAAAAATCCAACATGGTATCAGAGCAAGCCCTCCTCCCAGGCCTGTGAGACTTCAGAAATAAATCTACAATGTTCCAGTATGAAAATGCTCAAACTACGGTGTGAGAGCCTGTAGCCTGTGTTTTCAGGAAGAGAATATTACTTGATGAATTATGTTTGGTTATGCGAAGCTACGTGCTTAAATATTAATGGATTCAGAGGAATAAACACTTGCAATCAAATTTCATCCACCAGGTAGTAAACACGTTGAATCCATGAGGATGATTATTCTGGGCCTTAGACAGGTTTGACACAGGCTTGCGAATGATATTGTAGAGACAATACGTGCACATAAAAGTCACGATGATTGCATGAATCAATCACACATTCCCAACGGTGTCTCTAGAGTGGAGACATCTCACTATAGAAGATACGGGAATATCATTTTGACAGACTCAGGGGACATTGCCATCAGAGATTTCTATGTATAGTATTGTCCATTGCAATATGAAGGAACAAGACATCCTATGAGCAATACGTGACACTGAAGTCATACATTTGGGTAAGACCATTAGATCTCTATAATCTGTGGCATTCATATTTAAATATTATCAAGCAAAGACAACCCTGTCAATATCGAGTGAGTTATATGCTACAACTCATCGATGCCCCATCAGATGAATTGTTATCTCAGTTACTAAGAAAGGAAAATTCATGTCGGGTGCTAATCTGGAAGACTTGATTGTGTTCAACTATCTCAATTAGCATGACTATATCCATCGACGAGTATAAACGATAGAAATAATTCCTCATTGGTGGTTGCAAGTCTATATAACCCCACGCAAGTATATACCTATATATACATATATATATGGAGAGAGAGAGAGAGACAGTAATTGACAAATTACCTACAGCGATAGGGCGATCCATATTACTTCATCAAGTCATTCAATAAATAACCATTGGAATCTTCCAATGGGCGCTACTTCTGTCTCTGTAATCGAATCAGTCAAGTCGCCACCCTATTGCATATTCAAAGCAATCCCATCTCTAAAAGTTCTATATATATATTTATATGAATATATCACCTTCCTTGAATGTCTGTGATTAGACCACCCACCATGAACACCAATTGACAGTGCTCATTGTTTCTCTACAATTATAAGATTAGGATAGAAGGGAGATTTTTTTATAGTATCCGTGATGGAAAGATATCGTGGGTTCTCATGGTAACTGCATTCCTTGTGAAATGAAGTTGAGCCTTGTGGTGAATGATATGGCAGTGAAAGAATTAATTAATTTGATATGTTGAAGCTCCAGATAGTCATCGAAACCTTTGATGAAGTTATTAGCTAATAAAAGTTCGTGGGTTTGAAGATTAATAAAAAAATGTTTCCTTGATTCGACTTTGCTCGTATCGTTATACCATAACGGGAATATATTGTGAAGTGGTTTTCTTTTATGGAACCTTCTAAAGTCATTAATGATTGTTCGACACAATCTGTAATTGGTCAGAAATTTATTCTCTTGCCATTTTCTGAGGACAAACTGTTCTGAGAGAAAAATAACACCTCTACAACGTGTATCTTCCATATTTCATCGCAACAGAGTTACAAAGATTTTGGGAACAAACTCAGGGAACTCGACAGAGGATGCCATGTATGAGGATGTTGTAGTCGATGGTAGACACCTTTGTTCATTGCCTGTAGACTTCTTTCATTCATTGTGAAAGAATTAACTATGCTGCGAGTTTTACGTAAGAGTCAAATTTGCGTAGAACTGGATTTTCGAACAAGGAGAATATCAAATAGGGAGAATTAACTATTGGCAACACAGTTAACTCCTAAGACTTATATCTTCTTTGAGTGTGGTTTCCAAGCAACCTTTCTAGTATACGAGGTAAGGAAGCTCACGAGACATTATGGCTTCTAATCTGGAAAGAGCTAGAGAATTATAATATCCATTGGGTTGAAGAATTCGGTGATGACTCCCTCCCCTTAGTAAGATGGCAGAGAATCTTTATTTGGAGCTACGGGAAGTCAAAAGAACACGAACAGGGCACTCAAAGCTAGAGGATATTTAGAGTTAGCATGAAGATGACATGCTAAACTTGTATATGGTTGCCAACCATGGAAAGGAAAAGGTCACAAAGTTGAAACTTAAGTAAATCATTTGTTTGAAGAGTATTTAATCCATGTTGGAATGTGATTAAGGTTGTTGGACAGTTGTTAGTTACAATTTACTTTCTATAGTTACAACTGCCTACGATACATCTTATATATACACTCTTCATTCGAATGGAATAATGTGTGCATGAGAGAAGTCTGTGTGTGAAGCACTTTAGTGATCAAATGCATAAGGCATCACATTGGAGGACAGATTATAGTATGAATTTTGCAGAGATGAAAAACTATGTAGTGTCGATCCTGTGAGGAAGTCACACAGGCTGAAGAATGGAGACACAGTCTGCTGCCTTGGGTCTAAGTTGGTGGCACATAACTGGAGACATCTCTCGAAGAGGGAGAACCTATACAGATTGCCATTACAATCAATTTCTTTGAGGAGAAGGAATTCACATTCAGAGGGAGTTTTGACATTTCATCAGAAGCAACCTTGGACGAGGAGGTCAGGAGGTTGGTGCAGGATCTTGAGCTTCAGAGGGAGCTACATTATCATCAATCCTTTGTTAATGAATTCTTTTCTGTGAGAGAGAAGTTTGAGGTGCAATCCCTTGTAGCACTCTTCTCTGTGAGAGAGACATTTGAGGTATCAATCCTCATTCCACCCCCTGGGAGTAGCCATGGTGGATCCACCCTTTGATATGGTTCATGGTGGATGTCATGTGTGTGACGCTATGACAACACCACGTGAGGGAGTCTGTGGTGACTTTTTTGTACTTGTGTGTTTACCCTTTGGATGAGCGATGGTAACTATCATTGTGAGGTGACGATCTCACAATGATGAACACTTGTACATCTTACCATCATTGTAAGGTGACAATCTTACAGTAATGGTGGATATCACATGAGGTGATATCTATGAAAATCCATAATGGTGGATATCACGTAAAGTGATATTTATGGAAAGCCATAATGGTGGATATCACGTGAGGTGATATCTATGAAAATCCATAATGGTGGATATCACTTAAAGTGATATTTATGGAAAGCCATAATGGTGGATATCATGTGAGTTGATATCTATGAAAATGCATAATGGTGGATATCACGTGAGGTGATATTTATGGAAAGCCATAATGATGGATATCACATGAGGTGATATCTATGAAAGATCTATAATGGTGGATATTACGTAAAGTGTTATTTATGGAAAGCCATAATGGTGGATATCACGTGAGGTGATATCTATAAAAAAATAAAAAATAAATAAAAATAAAATAAAAAATCTATAATGATGGATATCACATGAGGTAATATCCTTGGATAAGTCATGATGTTTAATGTCACAGTGAGGTGATACCTATTCTTTCATCATCCATGGGATTAGCCATGATGATGTGTTCATTTGTATTTCCACTCATGGGTGTAACCATGATGGATCCACCCTCAAGGAGTATCCATGGTGGATGTCACTATGTGACTCATATTTAGAGAAGGATTCCTCCCTAGCTAAGAGGGAGTGTTGATTTTTATCGTAGCTATGGTCGGAATCCACAGACCTACATAAATAACACAAAGTTTGTATTTATATTGACATTATTATTGTGAGATAATATATTTATATTATTACGGCATAATATAATTATATTATACAATTGTTATATTACTATTATTATTATGAGATGATATAATTATATTTTAATTGTGATAATATATTTATAGATAATATAATAATATATTGATATTATATTTATATAATTATATTAATACATATTAATAAAGAGTGGTGTCCCTTGGTGAAGGGACACCTCTTGCATATATAATAATAATCAATTGAATCAAAGGGATTACATTCGATGAAAATTAGATAAAAATCAAACATAATATAAAAGGTTCAACTATCTCTTTATAAAAATTTGATGATATTTTTTCTTGGTTTACTTGAAGGTTCATCTATCTCTTTATTGCTGGGTACTGTCTGCTTCTTAAGAGGATCAATGTTTCTTTTTAAAACTGATTGCTTGATCTGCTTGATATATTATGACTGATCTGCTCTTTAGATGAGTGCTTCTGCTCCCATGAATGGATCTCTTGATCTCCTTGATGGTTCGATGCCCTTCTCCAATAAAAGTTTTCTACTTTCATATCCTTCTCTTATCACTGAAAGGTTGTCTTTTGGGCGGCCATCCTCTCTTGAAGAGTGGCATCACTTCTAAACTGTGTCTTTGAAAACTTAAATGCTGCCTTGTATTAATTATTAATTAAATTGCTTTTTTCTCTGTATTTTATTGCTGCCCTATGTTTTTGGGTGACCAACGTTGTAATGTCGCCTTTTTAGCTGGTATCATTGGTTGAGTTGTTAGCCCATTATTGCGACCCTTGTGGGCTAATGTCTTGGTTTGAGGGTCCTCGGTTTGAGCTGATACCTGGGCAGTTGGGACATCACTTCTCTTCAGCGATCTTGGGGCTCAGGTCCCTGCTTTTACATTTACTGTTTGGCTCATTTTGATGGACTTGCTATTTATAGTAACTCAATTTTGCCCAGTTACCACTTTTGGCATGACACTTAGGTGATTAGCTTTGGCAGTGAATATCTGGATTCAGTGTTGAGTTCATGGACGAATTTAATAGGCCAATCTCATGTTCCACTTAATTAATAATACTTATAATGGCTTATTATAAAATTTAAGTGACGCCAAGTCTATTTAATGAATAATTAATGTGTTTTGAATATGGGCACCTAGTCTTGGAGGGAATTAAATTTTAATCATGAATGCAATCTCCATCAAATTCAAATACATTTTTTAAGTTATGTGAAGAGTGAAGTAGAAGATACTTGGTTGACTTGTATGTGGGGAAATTCTATAAAGCCAAAGCCAAAAATTGATCCATACTTATGCATTTGATAGTTGCTTTGAATTGAGAAGTTTCTTGTGTGCAAGGATTTCAGTATTTGCAGCTTGGAAGAATGGAATTCTTCAGGAGTTTTTGCTATCAGAGATGGTGAAAAACCCATCAATTTTCGCTGTTATCAATGGCTTCATCCAGGAGCCATGGTTGTAATTAAATGCATTGAAAATTGGAGAAGTTTGAGTTATATTTCATGAGATTAGTATGCAGAGAATAAATTGATAGCCAGCAATAAGAATCGCTGCCTCTAGACAAACGATTGTGGTGCTAATAAGGCCGCCACATCCAGTAAGCAAGCCGTGTGGGCATTAAGGATAGACGCCAAACCTCCAGGTCTGAATGTGTGGTAATTTGGGGTTCCGTTCTTGTTTCAGACATAAACGCCTAAGGGTTTCCCTGCATAGTGTCAAAGCTGCAATCATTTTTGAGCCACAAATGCAGGGTGGCGTCTATACACCAGGTTTCAAAATGCATGTTAGTCTCATTCCTTGATTTCAATAATTGAAAGTTGTATGCAAATCATATCAAATACTGAATAAATTGGAGCTTCTGCATTGATTTGCAATAGATAGTTTATTTCCATGCATTTTTGTTATATATTCAAAAGCATAAAACCCAAAACACAAAAACAAAACAGATTTGCAAAAGCATCATCCAGACAGTTGCCAGTAGAACAGGGGTAGAGCTAACAGGGTTCTTACAAATGTAAATTTATGTTAAATCTGACCTAGTCCGGCCCTCATAATGAATTTGTATTAAACTTAATGTAGGTCGGCCTCCATGAATTTATATTAAGTTTAATCTGCATAAAAAATTTATATTAAATTAATCTAGGTCAGCCCTCCTTACAGTGTTGTGATCTAGGTATAAAGCCCTCATCTCAGGCGAGGCATGACAAAAATTAAATCCTTGCAAATTCTATCTAGAATCACTTCCTCGTGAATGAAGAGATTGGTTGACCATTGGATAGTCTATCCAAAACACTAAAAATATACAACATATCATTTTGCAAGATCTCCATGCTGAAAGAGAGCATGGAACACGTGCAAAAAAAAATTTAAATGGTACAAAGAGAAGTGTTATTAGGTAGAAGAATATCATGTTCCCTTCCTAGGAATGAAGGAATTAATTGAAGACTTGTCGCTTATTTCTTTTCATTTCTCATAGGCTAAGGGGCAAAAGATAAGGGAAATAAAATTCATAATAGCATTGTAATTTAGGCTCATTCATCTTTCAAAAGAGAAATTTAAGTGTTATTATTGAAGTATGTTTAAATGAGACAATGTGGGGCCTACATTTTTCTTTATTTATAAAGTACATTTTCAAATTTCATTGAGGGAAAGTGAAAAATTAAAGAGCCCAAAGTGGAGACATCTATATAGGAAAGAAAAGGGCCTAGATTGAGACACCTATTCTTGTCATAAATGAATTAAATTTTCAAATTGCATACAAAGATCAAAACTTTTAGTTAGCAAATTCCTAAGGATTTTCTCACAATTTAGACTGTTTTATATTCGATAGGTTAAGTACGAAAGGGGCATGATCCCATTTGAAAAAGGTATAGTTCGCAGACTCCGACCAGGAGCATTCTCAACGAGCCTAATGTTGTCAGGAAATAATGATAATACGGTTAAGTGTCGTTATGTTTGTTAGTGTAACCGAGGGGTACACAGTTATGGGTTACGACGGTCACCTCGCACCCCCTCGGGTCTATATCTATACACTCTCGGATGGAATACGTCATGATGTATATGGAGAAATAGTGTCTTGTGGACTCTGAATACTATATGTAAGCTTTTCTGGCATTAATGAAAAGGTTGGCAGTTCTCTAATATTGCATTGTCTTACATCTCTGGCTATCTGTATTATGTATTATCACTTTACCCGAAGCAGTAAACGTTTGGCGTCGTTGCCGATACAAACCCAGTAAGTGACGGAGTATTGATAGCGTATGGAAGATAATGGGTCAACCGTTAGACGACGGTGCAAGCAATAGCGAGAAGTTTGAAGAGTTCTTTGAGGGAGAACAAGCGTTGACAGCAGATTTCATAGCCCTGTTACAAGCATCAATCGAGACCCACATCCGAAGGGATGCAGCGTACGAAGAAGTTCCTAAGAGTGCAGTGTGGAGTGCCCTCAGAGTGAGCCCTGCGGTTGACCGGTTGATGAGTCGTCTCCCTCGATTGTTGGCACAGACGTTCATTGCTCTCCAGAACCGTCGTGAAGAAGTTAACCACGAGAACAGATGCCAAAAAATCCTCTGAAATTACGAGGAGAATAGTCGGCGGGAAGAGGAGGAACAAAACGAGACAAGGAGAAGACAATGCATTTTGAACCCCTGGGAAAGAACTAATTAATGCCAAACATTCCTAACAAAGATAGAAATCGGAAGGAGTATATAGAGTGTGAAGCCACCCAACGGGCCTTGATACTTGAACAACAAGTTGAACGAAGACAGAGGCTGAGGCGACTTGCCGAGGGACCGGACGAAGGGTTGCCCAAAGGGGACCAAGTAGGTGCTATGGTAGGTGCAGAAACTGAAGGTGAATGCTACGGTACACAGAAGCACCGTAGGGAGAGAAGTAGTGAACGTCTAATTGAAGAAACCCAACATCGGTTAGATTTAATTGAACAGACCAGACATCAGTTAAGGAACTTATCCCTTACACTGTGCATGAAGGCGAGGGAAACCCGAAGGAGTGTAGAAGAGGCCAGGGAGGTTGAGGATACTGGTGCAGCCAGCAGTGTCCAAGGGACATAGAAACACGGTGGTCAAACGAACCTATCAAGCTCTAATCCATCCGGTTCGAGACCGCAACCAACACAAGCGGGGAACAAAACCATAGCCATGTCATAGAAATAAAAATTGCCAAAATTTACGGGCGACAGCAAGGAGGATCCCGTCTGACATTGTCGTACATGTGAAACCATCTGGTCAGCAAACGGGGTCACTGACCAGGATGAATGGGTACGGCAATTTCCGACCACATTGCGGGGAGTAACCATTGACTAGTACTCTAACATGGACAAAACAAAGGTTAGTACGTGAATGAGTTACGAAAAGAGTTTCAGACAGAATTTCGACTGTTGCGGGGTGACAATGAGATTGTCGCTGAAACCTACAGTACCAAGAAAGGGAAGAAGGAAACGGTCTGAGCCTATGGTCAGTGGCTGAAGGAACTACTGGGGAAGATTGACAATCCATCAGCCAACGACTTAAAGAAAACATGGTTTGTTGAGGGATTGACACCTCCCCTTCGGAAGAAAATGAAGATCGTGCCTCCCACATCATACGATGACGCATACAACAGAGCCATGGACTCGAAGAGCAAACATAAAACCTCCAAGAAAAAGAAGGCTAGATCATCTTCGGATGACGATGACTCCTCGGAGGATAGCAGCAACGACGGGGAATCTAGCAAAAAACTCCAGGCTCTCCAAAAAGATATGGAGCAGATGATGAAGGAATTTAAGACAATCAAAGGGAGCCCCAATAAGACAGACGAGGGAGAAGTATGGTGTACGGAATGTAAGGTAGAGGGGCACACAAAGGGCTCTTGTCCAAAGAAGGCATTTTGCGACATCTGCCAGCTTATGGGACACTCGACCAAGGAATGTCCCTATAACATCAAGACAAGAATCAGCAAGTGTTGTTCACACAGGAGCAACCATCCACAACAATGGGCACTTCCCAACCAAATAATAATAATGCATCATTTGGTGGGTATAGGAATAACCAACGAGGAGGGCGAAGCAACAATAATGATAATAACAATCGGAGCCGGATCCAGTACGATGCCAAGGGTTGGCCGATGATTCAGTGCAGGACTTGTAAGCAGTGGAGGCACTTTGCCCGAGACAGTTCAAAAGAAGAAACCTCGCAAAAGTTGTGTCGGTGGTGTGGCCCCGGCAACCATGAGGATGGGAACTCTCGAAGCCTGGAGTCAATCGGTTGCACATTGAGAAGTCGGGCGACAAGGAACGAATACTGGCCCTTACACGGTCGCACGCAAAGCAAACCACCTATCCCGACCCCTGTACGGAGAAGCAACGCGTACAGGATGCAATGGAAAAAAATGAGAAGGAGATGATGGCGCAACGACAGGAGACTCATGAGATGGGTAGCACCTCCTACATGGACGCAGAAGAAAATATCTTAAGGCAAAAGTTGCAACTGGAAATACCAGTGAAGGTCAAGGACCTCTTGGAAACCATGCCCCAGTTACGCACTGCATTGTTGCATTCAGTGCCAATACAGAGTTGGGTGGCCCAATCCCTGGCAATTCTGCAACAAACCCTATGTTATTGGCGGTTAACAATGGCCGACACCCTGCAGTTGTCGAGATGGGTATACTTGGGTCAATCTTGACAGATACTATTGTGGATGGCGCTATTGTGGATGGCGGCTCTGGGCTAAATGTCCTTCCAGAGGAGACGTGGAAAAAACATGGCAAACCGAAGCCCTAGCCACCTAGTTTCAATCTGGTAGGTACGGACCAGCATGGTATCAAGCCCCTCGAGACACTGATGGCACAACAAGTAACAATTGGCACATAGCCGTTTGTCCTCAACTTTGTTGTAATTCCCTTGAAGAAGGGATATGATGCCATCTTTGGTACGGGGTAGCTTGTGGCGGCAAGGGTCAATCACAAATGGAAGAAAAACACTCGGAATGGAGAGCGGAGGGCGGAAGTTTGTCATCGACCTCCGAACCCAGATGGTGAGCGAAGAACTTGCATCTTCCTCGGAGTCAGAGTCTGACGGAGAGAATGGGGGAATGGACGAAGGACGGAACCGAATGGAGCCTAACGACGAAGGTGTTCTAGAACTCGAGGAGTGTTCAAAGGATGAAACGGGCTCAATGAATGGACTAGTCCACTGGCAGATGGAAGACTATGAGCTTTTTCACAATTATATGTTGGAGGTGGAGGGAGTAGGACAAGCATCGGAGAGAGATGCGTTCCCGCTAGAGTACAGGGAGTACAAAGAGCGGGAGGCCTGTGTAAATGAAACTCCCGCCCACAAATTTGATGTTGAGAGACCAATAAAGTATGAAGAACCGTCCCTGCAAGCCAAAAATCTGGGAGACAAGGCAAACCCACACAACATTCTAGTAGGTGATGACTGGAATCCCGTATTGAAGACCGCGACAATCAAGATTTTTTTGGAGTATAAGAGCATGTCCCCATGTTGCTACTTGGCTTATTTTTGCTAGCAACAACTACTCAACTTTTTGTGGCACAATTTGTGGAGCTGGTAGCCCCATGGAAGGTAATGATTGCTGCTTAACTTTAAGTAGTGTCTTAAATATTATTTTTAAATCAAATTTTCGATTATTTTTGTTTCAAAAAAAATTGAAAACAAAATTGTAGGCAAATAAAAAGTTGGAAGAAAATGGAGAAGACATGTGTTGCTTTTTTCAATAAGCAGTTGTTGCTTATATCTAGCCCCCACTCTTTTCCCGCAGCTTATTTTCATTTGCTAAAAAATAGCTGCTCCACAAAAATAGGAAAAGATTTTAAATTTTCCTTTCCTCACAATTTTTATTTTGAATGGGAACACTTTACTCCTTAAATTTAAGTAGAAAATTCATTTAAGTAGCAACATGGGGACATGGAATAAGGATGTATTTGCGTGGACCTACAAAGACCTCAAGGGTGTGTCGCTGGAGTTGTGCGTACATCGCATTCCTCTGGTACTTGGAGTCGTACCCGTGCGGAAAAGGCTTACCAAATGAATAAAAATTACGCAGCGAGGGTGAATGAGGAGTTTGAGCGTATGCTCGAGGCGGGATCATTTTTAAGGTACAGACAAGCGAATGGGTGTCCCAGATTGTAATATCATTCGAAAAAGGAGGCCAACCAAATCAGAATGTGTAAACTTTAGGTGCCTAAAAGTCGTCACCATGAAGGATCCCTTCCCCATCCCATTTACAGATACGATCCTAGAGGAGGTTGTCGGACACAAGATGTACTTGTTTATAAATGGGGTCTCTAGATACAACCAGATATCCATCGCGAAGGAGGACAAATTGAAGACAACCTTCATGGTGGGGGACGAAGTGTACGCATATAACCGAATGCCCATCAGTCTATGCAATGCACCAACAACCTTCCAACGGATAATCCTACACATCTTTAACAAGATGTCCGTAGGAAATTTCAGGGATTTCCTCATCAACTGGTAGATTTTCAGCGGACAAGACACACTAGCAGCCCTTCGGGAATGTATGGAGAGATGTCGAAGAGTGAGGTTGGTACTCAACCTGAAGAAGTGCAAGTTTATTTTGGTCCCACAAGGGAAGTTGTTGAGTCATATTGTTTGCAAGGTTGGATTAAAGACAGACCCCGACAAGGTCAGAGTGATCGTAGAGATGGAGCCTCCCACGGATGTCACGAGGGTGAAGTCATATCTGGGCCACATTGGCTACTACAGGCGGTTTATAAAGAATCTTTCTCAAGTCTCCTAACCCCTCGACAGGTTGACGCGGAAAAGAGAACCCTATGTTTGGGGGACAGAACAAGATGCCTCATTCAAAGAATTGAAGACAAGACTAGTCGGAGCACCAATTGGTGCAACTTTGGCTCAGGTGGACGATTACGGCTTGGACCACCCCATTTATTTCGCCAGCAGGCTGTTATCGAGGGTAGAAAAGAATTATAGTACGACGAAGCGAGAGGCGTTCAGGATGGTTTATGTAGTTCAAAAGTTCAGACATTACCTGTTGGCGACATTGTTCACGTTCTACGTGGGCTATTAGGCCTTCATGTATTTGGTCAACAAACCCATAATCCATGGCAGAGAAAGTAGATGGTTGTTATTGTTGTAGGAGTTGACATTCATCATCATAGTACGGTCGGCGAAGAGCCATGTAATTGTCAACCAGCTTTACCACATCGTCTGGTGAATCACCAAAGGGGATTAATGATGATTTCCCCGAGGCCCACCTATTCCACATTGCAATATTGCCTACATGGTACAAGAGTATCCGGGAGTACTTGTCTACATTGCAGTTTCCAAGGGATATGCCACCCGGGGAGAGGAGAAAATTGGTGCTCAGGAGTAGAACTTCCTAGTTGATCAACAGGTTGTTATACAAAATGGGACCTGACCAAGTACTAAGGAGATGTGTCATGGAGGAGGAAGTACAGAGCGTCTTGAGAGAGGCACATGAAGGGCCAGCAGGAGGACATATGGGACTAGACACAACGGCACTGAAGGTACTACTTGTAGGGTTGTGGTGGCCCACAATGTACAACGACGCTAGGGAGTGCGTCGTAAGTTGTGATACCTGTCAAAGAGCTAGAAAACCACTGAAGAGGGATTTCATGCGTCTCAATCCTTGTCACGCACAAGAACTTTTTGAACGTTGGGGCTTGGATTTTATCAGACCCCTGAAGGCAAGTAGGGCTCGAAGATGCCGATATATTATGGTTGCTACCGAATACCTAACTAAGTAGGTGGAGGCACGGGCCTTGCTGGACAACTCGGCATTGAGTGCAACAAAGTTGATATATGAACAAATTATTACAAGGTACGACATTTTGATCTAGTTGACGAGTGACAAAGGAGGTCACTTTGTGACTTTGTGAACCATGTCATCTGATTGCTCACAATGGAGTTCAAGATTTTTCACTCGTTGCCAAGTCCATATTACCCCCAAGCCAATGGCCAAGCAGAAGCTACAAACAAGATATTGGTGTCGGTGATATACAAGTCATGCGAGGTAGAATAAGAAGATTGGGAAGAGAAACTACCGTCGGTACTCTGGGCCTACCACACAACATACAAGGTGACTATGGGACAACACCGTTCCAGTTGATGTGTGGGCAAGAAGTCGTTGTCCCTGTCGAGTTCATAGTCCCAAGTCTGAGGATAGCTATTAAAACAAAATGGGAGATATGGAAAGCCTTCGGGAAAGGTTGCATAACTTAAACAAATTGGATAAGCAACGGATGATGGTGCAGTGATCCACAGACGTAGTACAACAGAGGCGTAAGGTGTGGCATGACAAACACCTCAGACGGGTTCGGTTGACCCCACGACAACTTGTATTGAAGTACAATGGGAGGAATCAGATCAAATCAAGAAAGTTCAAAGGAAGGTGGCTTGGTCCGTACAAGGTCCGAGAAGTTGGCGAAAATGGGGCTATCAAGTTGTCGACTCTGGATGGATGGGAGATCCCCGATGCAGTGAACGGGTCCAAGTTGAAGCCCTACAAGGAAAGGAGAAGGCAGCAGGTAGGGTGACCTTAGCAGACGGAAGGCGCTGCACGATGAAGTAGACTATGAATTATCATTAAAAAAAATATAAAAATATAAAAAATGAGAACATGTCGTACGGTGGGACCACTGAACAGTGGAACCAACGTCGGTGGAACCACTGAATGGTGGTAACACCGTCGGTGTCCGCCAGCGGCAATAAAAGTCGTAGGCCCAAAGGCCTTCCGCCATACGAAGAGAGAAAAAACAAGAAGTCACATGTCCGTATGGACAGGAACGAAGAACATAACAGATAATCTGTGATGCATGACAAGGCCCAAAAGAATTAGAGGAGCGGGTTAGCATTGACAACTCAAGTATTGTGGAGGTCGTTTCGAAGGAAGAAGTTGTCGGTTTCAACAATCATTGCACATAACGACAACGTAAGAAACCGTTATTGATAGATTTAGTAGGGAAAAGGAATTGGAGGGCGCAGTTTGCAATCTCAGTCAAGTAGTTTGAGCATGGATAAAAATGCAAAGGTTTTGTCATCGGGCGTAAGGGTTGTAGGCAAAGTAGAGGAAAGCGCAAGCACTGAGAAGAAGCTAAGACCTAAGGTGCAGATGGCTGCCCAAAAAGATGTTGTCACACCTCAGACAGTCGTGTTTGAAGGGTTGAACGGATTAGAGTGTCGAAAATGGTTGCAGGATACTCCTAACACAGATTTGATAAAGCAAAGCCTGAGGAAAGGGAAAGTGTAGTGGGCCATCCAAATGCTAGTATTTTGCATCCCAGACTATGAGGGTCCTCTGCGGGTGATGATCGAGACATTTGGCAGGTTCTCACGCTCGAGCACATTTGAGTATGTGGGGCATGAATTGAAGGTTTCCTTCACGGCCATAGAATTCACGAGTATTTGGCATACCTGGCAGAAATAGAAAAAAGATTGATTTGAAGGTGAAGAAGATGACGAGGGGTGAGAATATTGGATCAAAATGGTGTCATGAACTCTCACACTTGCAGAGATGGACTCGGTGGCAAAAGCTTCTAAGGGTTGAGAAATGAAGAAGTTCATTGCAGAAGGGTCACGGAGATGAATCATGGACGTGGTGAAGAGTCGGCTAACAGTGTCTAACTGCGCCTTAGACATAGCCCTTCCATAGATCCTCCTGATGAATGGTCTCAAGCACGACCGAGTATAGGAATGGGCATCACTCTTGGCAGACCGCATGTTCAAGTTTATGAACTTGCAGCATTGGACATTCTACATGCCGCATTACGCTATCGGATTGTTTTTGGAGGCCATGCAATGACAGATTCCGTAGGGAGAGCTGAAGGTGAAGCCTGAGGGCACCTTGGCACCTGGCGAGCCGCCCATACTATATTGGAGGCATTTGGATATAGGGACTGCACCAGCAGGACAGAAGAGGAGGGGCCAGGTAGTTTCGGAGTCTGAGTACGAGGATGCAAACAGTGGTAGAGAGGCTACTTCAGAGACTTCAAACGCCTCTTGGGATGGTGGTAGTCAGGTGGCGAAGGATGAGGCTGTAGATTTCGCAATCATGGACACAGTAGCTACTACACCATTTTTATTCGCTCCATCTCTTCTGTTGGAGACAAGCACATTTGACTCCACCGGCGACAGTGGGTTTTGTGACCACGACACCCATCCTTGCATTCAGACAGATGAGGACACCTGTGAATATGGTACCAACAGTAGTGCAGGGAGTTACACCACCTTCAGTAGGATTGGCTGGGGGACCTCCAGCAGAAGAGGAGGTTGTGGAGACTAGAGCCGAGTCTATGGCCGCGGAGTTGCCTGGTGGAGCATTGCCTGGCAGAGAGTTGCAAAGTGTGGAGATAGAGCCACATACAAAGACAGAGATAGTCGGGACACAGTCTGAGAGAGTAGAATTGCCTAGTGATTTGCCAAGAGGGACACGGATAGGGGGGAGTAGTGCTGTGAGGAAGGAGGAGGCAGCAGTAGTGAACTCTTGGCTCAGCGAGTATCATATGACACTGATGCCACCGGTTGGGAGGACTCTTACTTCTCCATGGCGAGCATTACCTCCTCATCACAAGATAGTGGATCTCGGTGAGGGGAACTCACCTGCCAGGGAGAAAGCGTTCGAGCAGGAGCACTCTCCAAAGAGAGACACTTTGCCTGAGATGGAGATGGAGCAGGAGCACTCGCCTGTGAACGACACCTCGCTTGCTGGACAGCTGGCAGACACTTTTGAGCACGAGCGAATACAGGAACCTCTGAGAGAGATTGGTGGTAGTAGCTTGGAGCAGTATCTGCAAGAGCTGGTCGGCTGAGCCAGGCGGGTTGTGGACTTTTCTTAGTAAAAGGCTCAGGAGGGAGTGGCCCAGGAGCTAGAGAGGTTGTTGACTTTTGTACGTGGAGGATGTGCCCAGGCATTCACAGCATGTTACGAGTCTCAGGGATGGCCGGCTTCAAAGTCCCTGACTATGTTGGAGGATTGGGCTCTGTGAGAGAGTTAGAGAGTCGGGTGGATGCCTTGAACCGGGAGATTGAGCAGGCCTTCCGAGAGGGTTATTATACACTTAGGCGGACAGAGTAGATCTCTTCCACACATGAGGCCGCACGGGTGGAGTTGGCTACCCAATTGCAGGTGGTACGGGTGGAGTTGGCTCACCACAAAGCAGAGATGGTCCGTAATGTTGCCCCATTTTTGTCTTGCATACCTTTAAACAGAAATGGAAGTTTAGTGTGTAGCATTGGTTTTGAGATCTTCACGAAAGTATTGAGTCTAAGTCTAGTTTTCCCCTTAGGCTAGGAGGCCTTTATCGGATTTCCCCAAATTGACTTCCCTTTGTAAGGTGGAGTGAATTTGTATCTGAGATCGTGTTTCATTGGGTAGGTTAGGTTCCCAAATCCGGTAAAGGTCATGTTTCATAGGTTTCTAACATTGGTTCTATTTACATTTGAGGTCTTTGGCGTTGACACTTCATTTTGCAGCATTGGCGGAAAATTGGTTCTGAGCTTCTCCTTGGCAGAAAATCAACTGCAGATTGCATTTTCCGCAGTGGGTAATTCCAAAAGTCTCAGCGGTCAGTTAAAGTTGGGAATAGATAATTAAAGAATAAAAAGGATATTGCATTCAACACAAATCCCATCGAGTCAGAGGAATGATCAAATGATGAAGAATCTAAGAGGGAAATCTCAATGGCGGAAAAGTGGAAAATGGCTTCTCCGCTACTCCAAATAGACGGGTTCCGACCCATGAGATGCATTTTTCGCCAGATCATTATATGCAAGATTCATGAAGAAAAACCGACTTATGAGGGGATCCAAGGCATAAAGAAAGCAAATAAAATCACCACATGTCATTTTAGCATTGCAACGGTCTAAGATTCCTCCTTGCCAGATTTCTGAGAAAGGAGCACCCCAAAAGCATTTCTCCACCCAAAAGATAAGCGGGAAAGCAATTATCCGCTACCTCCAAAAAGTTACCGTTATGATTATCCAAAGTGAAAAGATGTTTCTTAACGGCCCACAGAGGAAATGTAATTAATTCAAATAAAGTCGTTTTGCTTCATAACGGACTTTTTCATAAATGCTTAAGTCTCTTCATTCGTGTGGCGCGGGAAGTCGGCCGTTAACTAGAGAATTCAAAAAGTTATAAATTCAATGAAGTGATACCAACAGGAACTACCATCTATTTGACAAATTGTCTGAATTAAAAGCTCTTGGCAATAGTTGTTCTTTGCTTCCGTGTTCCTGAGATATATCCCTAGTTCCTGTTTCAAATCAATCGAAGCATGCTACCAGATTTACAGGGTTCGATGGGATGAACAACATCACTTCCAATTGGCACAACATCACGAACACTTCTCTGAAGTTCTTCGATATGCAGAGCTTCCAGAACAGATTAAAGGCGGGCCCAATGCACCCCATTACTGAAAAACAGGAGTGTGCGCTAGTTGAAGCCGCCGGCTTCCCTGTTGCAATTCAAGCTCCTGAGCTTGTTAGAGAATGTATAGCTCACTATAACCCAAACACAGCAAATTCTCTTGCTCAATGATACGGTAATGTTATCTATTGACCGTGACTCCGTCCATAACTCCCTTCGTATTCTAGAGCAAGCCAAATACTCGGAGATGACATACAGTCGGGCGGTTACTGAATATGGAGCAAAGAAGGCCGTGTGGAAGGAGATAATGAAGACATGGTTCCAGGAGTCGAAGAGCGCCAACGACAAGTTGCCCAAAACTCTATATGGCACAAACCTGAAGCCAGAGATTGTAGATATCCTGGTATTGCTTCACAAGATCAGAGGTGAGAGCGATGCGCTAAATTTTGTTGAGCATCATTTCTTCCTAGTCCAGGTGATTTGCTCTCAACACCATTTTATTAATTGGGCCCTCATGGTAAGCGAAAATCTCTCCAATGCCCTAAATAGAGCTAAACACCGAATGAGTTCTAGATGTCCTCGGTTCTATTATATATTTTGGCTACAATTCAACTTTGGCGAGGACTTCCTAGATTAGAAGAATTCCCGAAAGATGTTAAGAGCTATGAGTTCTTTCCCTGTCTGCAATTGCATAATAGTTACACTGAATATCTCAAAGTTAATGATGCATTTATAATGAGAGTGTGCACGGAGTTACAAGGTTGCCCAGAAAGGAGATTTTCTCCGAAAGCCATGGCATTCATCAGCCAATTCGGAGCTTATTTTATCCAGTTTGCAAATTTCTCATACATTCATCTTGCAGGATTCGACGATTTCCCTTTGAAGCTGCCCAGATATCCAGACAACATGATCGTGTTGGTTGAGGTGATGAGGCAAGCGATCTAGGTGAACCTGATCTGTGCGGGCGCCCGGAAGAAAGGCTACGATTTCCCGATGACCATTGGAGCCTACAGTTGTACATCCCGGTCTGATGCAAAGAATGTTCTGAAAACAATCTCAAAGAGGTTTCATTTAGAAACATGTCCTGAGGCCGTAGTATGATCCTGTGAACTATGCTCGAGATTATCTGCAAATGGGTCGCACTATCCATCACATTGATGATATTGAAGATTATTGGGCCAATTGCAAGGATGACTTAGAAAGCAGACAAAGGTTCTACGCAAGGTTAACTATTGAACAAATCAAAATGTTCAAAGTTAACATTGCAGTTGAAGGGCTAGAAGATGACGGCCAGCATATGTACGATGATACATAGAGAAGATCAAGCCCCTTCCCATAAGCTCTAAACCAATGCTAGGTCAAGCTATTGATGACTTAGAAACCTTGATGGGTGGGATTTACAGAAGGACGGAACAATGGGTTGAGTGGACGGCAGGCAAAAGGAAGAGGTCGGAAAGGAGGCCCCTGTCTCAACAAACTCCAACAAAAGAGACCGAGAGTACTCCTGCATCATCTTCAGCAACTATTGCGAGCGTAGGCAAAGAATTAGTTCAACCAGCAGGTGGAGGTGATGAACCTCCTGAAAAGATGATTTCGTTGGATAAGACTTGTGGAGATGGCTCAGCACCAATCATTGCTTCAACAAAAGAAGCAGTCTCTACAGAACCAGTCAAATCTACGAAGGAGCCTGTTAAGAATACAGAAACAGAGCAACCAGCCCAAGTTAGTACTGTGGACACACAAGGTGATACCTTGACCCAAGATACTCCAAGGCGAGGGTCTCCTGTCATAGTGGAAGTGGGCGAAGATAGTTTTAGCACAACGGCCACAGAATCGGATGAAGAGGTTGGAAAGCAACAGAAAGTTGCTCAAGTTATTAAATTGGTTTCCTCCTCCCCTACCTCAGTGAATCCATTTGCTTCTAGGCCTAAAGCTACCCCTCCAGTCATCAGGAAGCTGTTCATAGAGGAGTTGGTCTTTGCTACTAAAGTCACTAGCGCGGAGTCTTGGATAGAGAATACTTTAGAGCACAAGAGGAAGAGGATCGAAGAAGGAGCTCCTAGCAAGGATACTCTCTCACGAGGCCTACAGTCCAGTGTTACTATGAGAAAAGTGAAGAAGGCAAAGACCCTATCTACATTGAGCCGAGACCCAGAAACAGGGCACTTTACCATGGAAGTAGCAAAGCCCACCAAAAAAGGCAGGATCGAAGATTTCACCACCTCTGATTTTGAGCTACAGTCATTTGATATGGGACTGGCTCGCCATGATACTAAGGTGGATTGGTGGAAGTCCACCAACATTGTAATTGAAGAAGAGCTTGAGGAACTCAAGACCGCTAAGGTTCAACTTAAAGCAGAAGTCGCTGAACTAACTAATTTTATTAGACAGTTAGTTACGCCAGTTGCCAGCATTTCGAGCGACCAAACCACCTTCGACCCCAATGCTGCAGAGAACCAAGCTATCATAGCCAAGTTGCAGGAAGATAGGCATTTTGGGCAAATTTGTAAACGATGGATCAAGAGGCTCAAATCCGAAGGACTGGTAGTTGTTGAGCAGCTGGGTAACACTCTTCTGAAGTTAGAGAAAGAGACGAGCTACATTGAAAAGAATTTGCAAACTCTCACATCAGAGAGGGTAAAGTGTCAAGAATGCATAGTCTCACTGCATGTAGCAGTTAAAATGAAGACTAAGGAGGCACTAAAGGTCGGGATCCTGTAGAAAGGAGATGAGCCTCTGACTGAGTGGCTTCAAAGCCTGGAGTTTAAGACCGAGATGATCATTCAAGCCGGAGGAGGATTGCAACAAACAAATGTTAAAATCAAAGAAGAACAGAGCAAAGATTTTAAACTCCTTCAGGGTCTCCATGCGGAGTCACAAACAAGCGGTCAAGGAAAAGAGATGATCGGAGTGACCACCATGCAGAAATCTTTCTCCGACTATGTGGATAAGTTGGCAAAGCAGTCCTCTTCTCACTTGGATAAGGTGTCGGAACTCCAACAGTTGAGTGGATGCATCTATAAAGCTATAGAAGAGCTGAAAGACCGGGTGGGTGCAGTTAAGAGCCTGACCAAAGATCACTCCAAATGGCTCATCAGATATACCAATGTCAACGTCAATAGACATGAAGAGCTAATTCCGGTCATCACAGTTGTCACCGCCTATAGGGCGAAAATAGATAAAGGGAAGAAAACAGAAACATAAATATTCCCTCTTGTATTAATTTAATAAAGCTTGTAACAGATAAACATGTGTTTATCATTTCTGGTTAGGGAAGTTGAACCATTTCGGTTACCCCCTTTTTGTAATGGTCCAACTCTGGGATCTATATGTACTCTTTTGAAAATCAATAGAGGGGTCGGCTAAATTTTGGTGTGAAGAATGACATTTTGCTAAGTCAAATTTGTGTATGTCTGAATACCATTGTTTTAACTGTTCCACTGCATTGCATTCATCTTTCTATTAATTTGAATGTCTCATTGAAATTGGATTTATAGTTTACGATTGAACCAAAGTTCTGTATTATGATTTGATACAGTTAATTGAGGGGAAGTTTTAGTGTTATTCAAAGTTTGAGAAATGTTCCTATTAGATAGATTGATTCATTATTGTTTTAACCAGTAACCTCTCATTCCTGCATCCTGCATGATCATTATCTGTCATTGTATTACCAGTTTTTAGAGCTCGTACGATTACTGAGATCTCGAGATTGGCTAGATTTAGTTGAATTTAATCTGCCTGAGCTAGTCCCTGTCTAGGCCTAGCTTGGTTTACCTCTTCTGTTCTCAGGTTAAGAACATACCCCTGTTAGATTAGGAAAGATCAATATTCATTGAAGATCATTCATTTAAGGGAGCTGTACCTTCAAATTCAGAGGGAAATTAGTTATTCATTTACATTTCCCCACTGTTGTATTCGATTGTTTCTTTAATATTTGGGTATTTTAGAGTTAAAGTGAAGAAGAACAATCTGTTTACCAACACATAAACAGGAGGCATGGGCAGTAGAGAGGACGGTCATACTAGAGGCAGCGGAGGCCAAGAAAGTGGCATTGGTAGCTCAGTTGGAGGCTCGTGCAGAGAAGGCTATGTTGGAATCCAGTCTAGCCAGTTCTATGGGGACTGTGGATGCGAAGGAGAAGAAGCTCTTAGAGGAAGCAATGATGGTAAAGAACACCATGGAGTGGAAGATGGTAGCTGATCGAGACTTGCAATTGAGGACACAGCAGGTGTACGAGTTGTGGGCTCGTCTGGCAGTTGTCACACCACCACCCGAGCCTACATCCTCAGGGAGGCATTCTCAGCCTCCTCGCTTTTGATTTCTTTTCGTCTTGTATAGTTGTTGGGTTGGCATCATTCCATTTTGTTGTACGTCATCGGAGATGACTTCTTTTTTTGGGTCTATATATTGTACTCTCTCGGATGGAATAGATCATGATGTATATGGAGAAATAGTGTCTTGTGGAATCTGAATACTATATGTAAGCTTTTCCGGCATTAATGAAAAGATTGGCAGTTCAATAATATTGCGTTGTCTTACATCTCTGGCTAACTGTATTATGTATTAACTCACTTTTCCCAAAGTGGTAAACACCCAAAATTTTCAACTCGACAACTTAGAAAACACTAAAATTAGAATCTCTTGAAGAAACATATTAATTTTTACAAAATTCGATTACGAAATGTATTAAATTAAAAATTGACATCTCGAAAGAGAATGCATGGTTTATAACAAAAACATGTGAAAAATGCCTTGCAACAGCATTTTACCTGCATTGGCATTTTTACCCATGTTTTTCTTTGTGCCTATAAAAGCTCCAATGTTGAACTTGAAAAAACTGACCTAGCAAAAAGAATTAGTGAGTACTCGGCAATTTAAAGAGTACTCGCAAAGTTTACAAATTGTGACAAAAAGTATAGCATAGTAGAACAGAGAAAACAACTACAACAACAAAACCGGCCACTTGGCCAGCCCCAAACCTACTAATAGTAAAGGAACAAACTATAAAGCACACAATAACACAAAAAAGCCTAACAAATATAGTTCCAATCTTTAGTTGGGGAGTTCATTAACTTCTTCCATCAACCAGTCTCCAAAGCTGTCTTTTTATATTTCTTGCCAGTTCCTTCTGATCTTCCATAATGCACTCTCTATTCTTCCGTTTCTTTATCCTTGACTGTCTTGTCAACATACCAAACACTATTTTGTACATTATAGCCTCAATAATCTTGACAAGGTCACCAAAAGCATTTTCTACTTTCTTCACTTTGTTTTGATATTGGTTGAGGTTAGAGTATATGCTTTTCCATTTAGTGTTGCAGCTTTTACAGTTTTCCTGACTATGCGTGATACTTATAATATCACCCAATCTATTTCAGAGATCTTCAAAATGAGCACTGAAGAAGTCCAAAGTATGTTCCTATTGTTCAATTTGTTTAGAGTGTTCTCTTAAACAGGTTCTTTAGGTTTTTTAAGCTTCCACAGTTAAGGTGTTCTCTCATCTTAGTTATTCATTGCTATTTATCCATGTTCCCCAAATTTGGAGGGTAGTGGTTCTCACGAATCCCCATTTCCATAAAATTAATGGTTCTGATGCCATCCAGATTCCCATTGTTGTATGTTAGACCTGTTTTTCCCTGACCTTGTCAAAGAAAAAGGCTAATTAACGAGGATCAAACAAATCCTCCTACACTTCGAGCAGCAAAGGGCTCAGGCGGGTGTACCTATTGGATTCACTTCTTTCAGTGGAATCAGGGGATGGATTCCTGCCCATCACACTTGATATAATAATCATTCATAGCTCTTTAAACAGAAAGGGAAAATGATTTGAATAATTGATTGATGAAGAAACTACAAAACAGACCAGAGACCAGTGCCTTATCTATTGGGCAACAGAGTCAAACAGATATGCAATCCCAGAAAACTTCTAACTCCAAACTCAAAAATCCGAATGAAATGCCTTGCAAGCCATTCTTTTCATTTCAATTCCTGGATATCATATTCATATGCTGACTTAAAATTCTCAGAATTCGAAAACAAGACTTACTCTCCTTGAGAGGAACTCAGATTCAAACTCACAGATACCTTGTAACTGGTATATCAACATGCCTTACAAGATAATATACGAGAATCAAAACAGACATACAAAGACATCAGACAAGTTTCTGAACAGGGATTTCCTTTGTTTTTCATTAAAAAGCATCTGAAAATTGTACATTGCAAGACCATGAACACAAAAATTAAGACTCCAAAGCCTGGAAGCTGCCCAGCAGCATAAATTTCAACATCCTTTTACAATTCAGAAGAAAAACCAGATATAGGAGAATGAGAGAAACAAATTTTTTGTCACCGACACCTGTCTTTCCTCTCATAAAATATCTGCAACCACTTCCTTCTGTTACTGTCAAAATCTGATTTGTTATACCCTCAAATGGTCTGTAAAATCAGATTTCTCACTTCAATACCTTTCCAACGGTATATAATAGCTGATACTTCTGATTTAATTTCCCCCTGGAATCATCAAAAATGCTTGGCCTCTCTGTGCACAAATTTCTGAATATTATTGCACCAGAATTGGACAAGTGGCGCTTGCTGATTTGTCCTGAAAATCCATCTCTGCATCCTTGACTGCTCTTTATCTTCCGCGAGTGAGCGATGACCTAGCTCTTGACTTAATCTCAAGTCTATCGCGTACTCGCTGTTCATCATGCTTTGGCTTTTCATTTCCCGCGAGTGAGCGATTCTT
>MU227385.1:142386-154920 GCA_018584345.1 Thuja plicata | reverse complement strand
AGACATTATTACTGTAACCTTTGGGAATGATTAATGAAAAGTATTTATTATTCTATGATATATTCTGTGTGTAATATATTTCCTGTACTATGTCTATGCATTATTAAGTTACCCGTGACGGTAAACACAAGTCACCATACACAGCCTTATTCCTCACAATAAACAGTCTCTTGCATTGCTCCAGAATGGTCTCCTCATGACACATGCAACTAAGCCCAAAATGATGAATCATTGTGGTCTGAGTATCAACATTAAACAACAATAATTTATAGCCTTTCGTTCCATATGTTCCTTAAATCCATCAGATTATGTTGGCATCTAAATTTACCAAGATCCACCAGATCATAGCTTATGCCCCAAAACATGACTCTTCCAACCCAATATGTAATCACATTGCATCGAATATTTATGACTTGTCTTCAGTTTGATTTCAGCACTTAGTCCAAACCGTCTTAATCCCTCAGCAAACGTTCCCCCACAAACCGAATGTCCAAGTGCATGAAAGGTTGTTGTTGACAAGTATATAAGATTCAGATTTATCGTTTCCTTCCATTCACAAGTCCCAATCCATAGAAATAACCAGTCTTCTCTCACCCGACATTGGACAAGAAGCATATCTTCGACCAACGTACCATACCCAAAACCGTCAATGCTCAGCCAATACCTGCCCTGTCTTGCGAGTTTTATGTGAGAATATCATCCCTGATGATCTGCAAAAGGTCTAAGGGTAAATTATCATTGTCCAAAATAGATTCACTGACAATGACACCCCTATTTGCCAGGAAGTCAGCAGCCTTATTGAATTCCCTGTAAAGATGTGATATAGTGAATTGTAGTAGCCTTCCGAACAATTCATTAACACATTCCATCCTTCTATTGATCCTCCAGTTCACAGCCCTCCCATTCTTGATCGAATTTACCACAATTTGTGAGTCACATTCAATCTCTATTGGTTCTTGCTAATTCTCCACACATTTTAAGTCCCCTTTCCAAGGCAGTCATCTCAGCAGCATTGTTCGTTTCAAGTCCAATGTAACCATGTCGTGCTTTGATCACATTCCCTGTATGATCTTTGAAAATACAACCGTACCCAGCATCACCCAGATTGCCTTTTGCAGCACTGTCCACATTTAGTTTTAGTCTGCGTGTTGATGGTGGCATCCACTTGGCACAACACCTTCTAGCAGCTTTTGTTGTGATATTTATATTAGGGGGAGTGAGTCCCCATCTGATTTGTATCCTTTTGTCCCATTCGCTAATATATTCAATCTTCCTTGTGTATTCTTTATTGTTTGCAATCTCTAAAATCCTGCCCTTTATTATCTCACAAACTTTCTCAGCAGATGTCCATTATCAGCAAATATCCTCTAATTTCTTTCTTTCCAGATTTGCCACAGTAGCATAGAAGGAGATATAGTCCACAGAGATCCCCAAACTGATTTTTTGAAGATCGGCGACCATTAATTCAATCTGCATTTTAGATCTTTATCCCATGCCATAGACCACTCAAGTTCCTGACATAATCATATCCAACACTGATTAGCAAAAGGACACTCGTATAGAAGACGATTCAATGGGTCCTCCGCTTTTTTACACATCACACAAATACTGGGACCATGAATGCCATAAGTCTTCAATCTTTCACCAGTTAATATCCTTCCATGCATAACCGTCCATAGGAATGCTCTAGCTCTTGGAGCCACAATTTTATCCCAGCATAATTGTGTTGGCCACTCAACCGACTCTCTTGGCATGGCATACACTTGATAGCCCAATTTTGCATTATACTCTCCCGATTTCGTAGCGCACCAAATGATTTCCTCCTTTTTCTTACCAAGCATAACTTGTCTATGTTGCACAATTTCATTAACTCTTTCTTGATCCTCCCATGACATACTAGCATGCCTAATTGGAATCCAATGGTATATGCCACTACTCGGGTGAGTCTCCACTATATAGTTCTCCACCAATTCACCCATATCTAACTCCACCTCACGAATCCAATCTTGTTGATCAAACAAATCAGTGAGGCGCTCAAAACCATCCCAAGAGTCTCTCTGAAACCTTGCGTGTTGCTTGTTCCTAACTTTCAAGTGAGGTGATCTATGATCAAAGCCCTGCATTATTTCATAAATTTCCATACAGCAGACCCACCCTGAATGTTAAGACATGTGAGGATCCATTTCAGCTCATCATTATCAGGGTACTTTTTTTGCATGATTTTGCACCATAGCTTCCCTGGTTCCCTGTACATCTTCCATATTAATTTGGCCCCCAAAGAAATATTTTGACCTTCCATCTTCCTAAGTCCAGCTCCACCATTTTCTTTCATATTGCAGGTTGTGTCCCAATTTATTAGCGGAATTCGTTTTGCCTCCTTGGCCCCCTCCCATAGAAATTGCTTGAAAAAACTTTCAAGAGCATTTATTGCTTTTGAAGATAATTTAAAACAGGACATTGCATAGATAGGCATTGCAGCAAGTACAGACTTAATAAAAAGAATTCTACTTTGTAGTGACAGCCATTTGTCTTTCCACACCTCCGTTTTCTGTCTACATTTTGAAATTAACTCCTCCCATAAAGCAATCTGTGATGCCCCTGAAAACATAGGGACCCCTAAGTACTTGGCAGGCAATGTACCAATTTCCCCCCAAGCATATGTGCAATCTTGGTTGGTATGGCTTTTTTGGCGTTGAAGAAAAATATTTCCATTTTCATGTCATTGATTTGTTGGTCAGCAGCACAGGCATATAAATCCAGTGATGACTTGATAATCTTAGCTTCTCTAATGGTAGCTTCCCCAAATAAATTAGTATCATCTGCAAATTGGGGATGAGTGACTTGATTTAAGTCCTCAAGAATGCAAATGCCTTTCCATTCTCCCAACATTCTTTTCCTATAAATATATTTGCTCAAGGATTCCGCCATTATAACAAAGAGAAATGGTAAGATGGGATCACCTTGCCTGATCGCATTGGAGCTCTTGAAAAACCCAAATAAAGCCCCATTTATTGCAATTGAAAAGTGAGGGGATTCTATGCATGCAGCCGCAGTCCTGATCCATTTTTCATCGAACCCAAATTTCCTTAAAACACAACTTAGAAAACTCCACTGAACTTTATCATATGCCTTGGATATGTCTAGTTTCATAACCATTCCTGCTTTCTTGGATGTCGCCATTGTGTGTATGGTTTCTGCAGTGAGTATTATACTATCCAAGATTTCCCTTCCAGACGTGAAACCATTTTGCTCTAATGAAATCAATTTGTTCATGACTTTCTTCAAACGGTTTGCCATAGCTTTGGTCAAAATTTTATAGATTGTATTGCACAAAGCAATAGGCCTATAATCATTCAGCGAGCAGCATTCCGTCTTCTTTGGAATTACTACCAGTACTGTGTTGTTCAGCTCCTTGACAAATTCTCCTTTACTCCTCAGCTCCTCCAAGACCATACAAATGTCCGCTTTTATAAAATTCCAGCACTCTTGAAAGAACCTTGCCAGGAAGCCACCTGGACCTGGCGTTTTGTCTGGGTGCAAGCCAAAGACAGCAGCTTTGACTTCCTCTTCCGTGTATGGTTACATCAACATTTTGTTGTCGTCTTCACCAATCAACTCGCGGAACAGCCTTGAGAATCTGTGTCTTGGCCACAGGATCCACACAATCTCCAACATTAAGGATGCTCTTGTAGAAACCCACCGCAACATTTTCAATTGTCTACCTATTGTTGCACCATCCCCCATTACCATCTTGTATTTCATTAATCTGATTTTGCATTCCTTTGGATTTTGACAGACGCGTGAAATTATTTTGTGTTGTTGTCCCCCTCCTTGATCCACATCTCTCAAGCCTTGTCCATCCAGTAAATTTCTTCCCTGGCAAGAATTTCAGAGAGTTCATTTTTCAGTTTCTTTTCTTTGAGGTAGTTTATCTGATTCATACCTTCACTTATTACTTTTTCATTCAGCTCTTCTAATTCCATCTCCACCGTCTCTTTTTTCTCAAAAATGTTCCCAAATACATCCTTATTCAGCTCTTCTAATTCCATCTCCACCGTCTCTTTTTTCTCAAAAATGTTCCCAAATACATCCTTATTCTAAACAAAACAAAAGATAGGTGTTACCTTGATTCTGTATTCACACCACCATTCCTCTCGAGACTGTTTGAGTGAAATTTCTCTCCACCACATGTTCTGAAATTTAAAATATTTGCAGCCCCAATTTGTGCTCATTCCAATATCCAATTGAATTGGGAAGTGATCTGAGATGGCAATGGAAAAAGCCTTTGCGTTGATGGGAATGTTTTCCACCATCCATTGCGAGCCATAAAAGAATCTGTCGAGCCTTTCCGCAATGTGTGTGAACCCAGTTCGTCTATTGGTCCAAGTGAACTATCCCTCGCTTGGTATGCAATCAATGGCATTAATTCTTGCATGAATTTTCTGAATTGCAGTAATGTCCTAAGAAATTTTTCCAATCCCACTGCACTTTCCTTTGAGATCCATGATAGCGTTGAAATATCCCCCGATTATGTATCTTTCATTGTTAATGAATAGTATTTCAGCAGATTTCATTCCATATCTTTACCTTTTCTGCACATTGTATGGGGCCATAGAAATTCCATAAAGGGAAATCCATCGAATTCAATTTGTTGCACACCCAACCTGTCATCCAATGTTTGCTCTTGATGAAAGGAGTAAATCTGATTGCGTGATGTTTCCAGAGAATACCAAGGCAACCAGCAGTACTGATAGCACCCTGAAACACACCGGTCCATCCCTTGCAATATTTCACAAGTTTTTCACCTTCCTCTTCACTACATTTTGTCTCCTGTAGCAAAACTATATCGCATGTGATTTTGGCAAGATGGTGTTTTACCAACCTGCGTTTGTCAGGGGTTTGTCAGGGGCCGCAAGGGCCCTGACATTCTATCCCTTGGTACTTACTTTCTTGAAGAACTCAGTCCCACTCTTGAATCCTTTTCCAGCAGCTTCCGCCTCCCTTTTTTGTCTATTGGATTTCCTACCTCTGTTGCACTTGCCTCTGTCCAATAGATCCAAAGCAGTTTGACTTATGCACCTGGTGTCAGTCACACCCAACTCATCAACCATTCCTTCTTCCACAAGCTCCTCCTCATCCGTCAATAGATTGTCATTCTCGTGTCATGTTGTATGATCATGTATCTCTATATTGGTCTGCGCCCTTTCCATGCTAATAATGCCATTTTTTGGAGCATCCTTCCTCGTGTCTTCATTCCTCACCTTTGGTAGGCTTGCAATGTTCCCCTCTGCGGATTCTAGATTTCCAAACCAGCATACTATCTTCTTTTCATTTTCCACGTGGGACTTGGGAATCCAAACCTCCTTCCTTTTTTGTGGCTTTTTGCATTTTTCTGTCGAATGATTCCTTCTCCCGCAATCTGAACAGAAGAACTTTTTTTTCTCAATTTTGATTATCTGCAACCAATCCATCCCCTGTGCTCTTAATTTGATTGTATCTGGAATTTTCCTTATGCCAGCAATATTTAGTCTTGCATAGGTTATAAATCTCCATTAGCAATGTCGATGTCATATTCTATCAATGTGCCAAGTGTTCTTCCAATCTTTTCTAGGGCATCTTCCGTCCAGTATTTCACAGGTAACCCATACAACCAAATCCAAACAAGGGAATCATAAGGGTCGGCTTCAAATGGGTTGAAATTATGTTGCCATTTCTGAATGTAGAGTAGCATCGAATCCATTCTCCATACTCCGCCTTGCAAGATCCTTGTTCTTTCAACCTCTATAGCAAAGTTTACTACGAAAAATCCACACAGCATGAACTTTGTGATATGCAGTGTCTTCCGGGTATTATCAATCAATTCCAAGATTTTTTTTCTTTCTGATCTTGCGCCAATAAATTTGCAGATTTAACCTAGCTTTTTGAGGGCTTCCAAGTCTTCTTCAATCTCCTCGGTGATGTCTATGATAATAGTTTCATCATTGTTTCCGCTATCTTCATTGCACAAATCCTGCCCATTTCTATTTTTCTCAGACCTAGGGTTTGGCCCGTATTCATAGTCTGCCTTAGAAACATTCTACTTTTTTCCGCACCTTGGGCAGTTCTCCATTTTTTAATTTAAGCGACATGTCAATTTTAAATTTAATACATTTAAAAATTGAATTTTACAAAAAAAGCAGACTTTAATTTTTATTACTTTCTAAGTTGTCGAGTGTTTTTTCGAGCATTAGCTTAGTTTTTGCCATGTCAAAAATTTAGGGCTTGACGAGTACTCTATGAGTCTCAGACCCTCTTAATGAAAAGATAGCCAGTAGGCCCCACAAACGAAAATAAGGTTGAAACTTGAACCAAAAATACTAAAACCAATGATTGTTATTCAGCTAAAATTTAAAAAGGTGCATCAATAACAGTTTACAAATGAAAAAATGTTTCACATCATGGCCAAGAACAGCTTTAAAATATGGGAAGAAATTCTTAGCCCAAGGCCAGCAATATAAGTTCAGAAAAGGTCAAGCACATAACAATAGCATGCATCAACTAACAGTATAGTGAGAGGACATGAAAGCAGGAAAAGTGACTAGAATACAAGAAAAGTTAGTTTGTCTGTAAAATCTGTTCTCTAACAAAGCTTAATAATCCAGATGGACAGTATTATGTTGCTTTTCTGCAGACTTTGACAAAATAATGGATTCGGATATTTAACTGTTATGGATCATACCTTGAAATAAAAATAATGTGAATCTGGCACCTAGTTTCCTAAATATAAGAACAATAACCAAAAACCATTCCAAAATAGAATAATTTCCAGATCAATGAGTTGACATATATTTTAAAGAAAACAATATTTGTAAGACAGAAATGGTGCAGAACCAAACCGTAGGCTGGAGGGTTTGCAAGAATTGCTTCAGCACGAAACTTGACACCTGACGCAATGGGGTAAGGCTCTGTGCATGCTGGTAACAAAGAGTATATTATAGCCTTTAATTGCTTCCTCTGTATAGCTATCTCTGAGGGTCCAGATGGCAAAAACCCTTTATTTTTAACCATATCTGCATCAATGGTTACAGTTTCTTTTCAATCAATGAAAAAGAGATCCTTCAACTATAAGGTAAAACTTACAATAGATATAAAATGATAATTTACTATCAATACCACTAGGACTTTCCTAGTTATTTTATGAATATATATCACAGCAAACATGTCAGGAAAATTACCAGGCTTTCCTATCTTACATGTACAAGAGCCGATGTTAAAAAAAGAGTCTCTAAGCAAGGGTTCATGATTTGAGATTAAAGCAGTCACTTAATTGTAGGTAAGACAAACATCCACAAATGAAAGAATATTAAATGTATAATAAGGAATCACTCCAGAAGAATGGAAGATGTGCACAAAGTACTTCTTTACACAAGTGCCAAATTTAAACAATGGATTTGAATTTTAATGAAATTGGTATAATCGAATGTACTTTGTGTAAAGATTGTGCAATATTTCATGAATTTTCATAATACAAAAATGAAAAAGTGAAGTAAATCAATAATAAATGGAGCTCAAATTTTACCACCAGGAACTCTGATGACATAATTTGTTACTCAAGGTATCGTTTCTGATTTGTAAACAGATCCTAGTCACAAATGAAAGGTCATTTGTTTATCCACTTTCAGTCAAGAGGCAGTTTCAACAGTACACTCACAAAGGAGATCATGTTTTGTCAGTTTCAGAGCTTAAGAATCTTTTATGCCAATCAAATTCATACTTGGAGTTGGGATGATCTGGAGCATCCTGGGGAAGACAATTGACACATCTTTACTCAGTTTTGGTAAATTCGCCACTATCCACAGGCAGCAAACTCATCAAGTACGGTGGCAATCTCATTAGAGACCACAATGAATACAAATAGACTAGAGTGAACCTGGAATCACCCCTTGGCAAAAATGGCAATTTCATCACATGCAAGAAAAGAATCAGATTGGGAAGGATTTTGAGGTTATGGGAGAAAATGGACTAATCGGTATCCACTGAGGATGACAGAGTCAGTACAACATATGCATTCAATCATTACAGTCTGTATACTCCAATGATCAATCAAAAATCATCAAATTATATTAATTTGACTTGCAAAGGGCTATCATAACAATCCTTCTTCCAGATCCATTCTATAACAGTATTATTCGCTATTATCTTCAATGAAAGAAACTCCAATGTTACTTGAACAAGACTAACAATGAAAATAACACAGGTGCAACAAATGTACACTAATGAACATCACAATACTTGATTATTTTGCTCGAAAAGAATACTGAAACACAAATTGAAGACAACACGCACTAATAGCATGTGATCATATGTGCTCAGATCAGAGCATGCATAGTAATTCCAAAAATTGCAGTCATTGACTATGTACACAGATAAAATCAAACACAGAAATGGTCAAGTTGCTGCCCAAAATCTTCTCCAATTCCTCAAAATGTTTTCCAGCCTCCCCAAAAATCCAAACTCAAGTTGCTGAGTTGTCTTAAGATTGAACAAACAGTACTCAGCAAGCAAACTAGGCATTCTTTGTCATTACAACATGTTGTAACTCAAATCTGTACTAAAAATTTGGAGATTTTGTTGTTAATCCACTCGTGCAGGCACTGATTCCAATATATGGCGTGAAATCAAACATTGCATGCCTCAAACCGTAGTTCTCGAGCGTAATCAGTACTTGCCGATAGCAAAAAATACCTTAGTCAAAGAAATTGCAGGAATCTGCAAAGGCATTTTCATTGCAGGAATTCAAGGGTCATTTTCTATTACAGAAATTTGGGGGTCATTATCCATTGCACAATTCCAGGGTCATTTTCCAATGGGGAGATTTAGGCGTCGTTTTTTCCACTGCGGAGATTTGCGTGCATTTTCTCAACTTTGGAGACTTTTGGTGCACTCTTAACTGCGAAGATTCTGTGTGCATTTTCTTAACTTCTGAGATTTTGGGTGCACCTTCTCAACTGCAGAGATTACGGGTGCATTTTCTCCATTGGAGAGATTTTGGGGTAATTTTTCCAATGCGGAAATTAACGGGGTATTTCCACAATTGCATAACTTGTACAATTTTTCTCGAAACTTCTCCAAATTTGAAACATGACATCCTTGACATGGGAAAATCCCACAATTGCATAACTTCTACATTTTCCCTCAAATTTGAAACATACCATCCCTAACACTAGTAAAATACCAGAATCGCATAACTTCTTCAATTTTGATCAGATTTCCCCCATATTTCAAAAAGAGATACCAATTGGATGTTCTAAAATATAGAGCCATTGGCGATCTTCACACTTTGCAGATTTTTGGTATTTTCATTTGGTTACCTAAGGCAAAAATGGGGGCATGAATACAATGACTAGAACATTAATAAAACAAAACAAACCCATGAAAACTTTCTGAGATCGTGATTGGGAATGAGATGATGGTATGAAAATCTGCAAGACCTAACACCTAGCATGACCAAATAAGCTCCACATCCATGTACAAGATTTTGTAAAAGCTGTAAGAACCCCTGCCGGTTCTATCCCTGTTCAAATGCCTCCGAATGATATTGTTTTTGCAATTTTATAGGTTTTTTGAGTTTTTCAAGATAGATGCTTTTTTTGGATTTTTGAACATATATGAAACTGAAATACAATGCTTGAAATTCAATTGCAAAAGACCACTATGCACTTGCAAACTTAATTCACTAATAACTTTTCACTATTCTTCACCAATAGAATATACAAAGATAATATCAAGCATGAAGAATTTATTTGGAACTATATATATGGAACCTGTAACTGCCAGCATACGCAAATGGTCACCCAATTATGGGTATCGCTACTGCTGTAGTCTATTCCACTTGTTGCTGGGGTTTGGAAATCAAGGAAGAAGGCACTTAGGAGACAAAATGTCCCTTTTATCACCCAAAGGCAGCCCTACAATCTCAAACACTGCCCAGAATATTGAATGCAGCCCTATGAATAATGGCCGCTGCCTGCAAATGTAGAACAGCTGCCTATAATTCAAATCACAGGCCTTCAAAGTCCAGTCGAATCTGCATTTTTTAACAGTCTCTAACCTTGCAATTAATATCTGAGATGAAACTCTAAATCCGCTTCACAAATTGGTCACCAATTTAAGCACAACCTTAACCTCTAGATGAGATTAGCGCTAGGCACAATTTGCAAAATATTCTACCAACTCAAAGTGCTTGAAAACTGAAGAGAAATTCACAATTCTTCCAGCAAGAAACCTGAAAACCCTTGTCACACACTTCTCCACAAATACAAGCAAAAATGCATCAAGAATATGGTTTGATTTTCATCACTAAGGCTTTTATATTTTCCCATACAAATCAAACCAGTAGCTTCCTCAATACACCTCACATAACTTAAAGGTGTCATAGCTTGTAAAGTTTAAACATTTGAATTATATCATTCAATTATGTAATGTCCCCTTTTTATGTTTCTTGGACACTACGTGAACTAATGCAATTATATGACTAAGCTAATGAATTATGAATGCAGATCAATGAAATGTACATATGACTGGTAATTCCAAATGGTAAAATTGTTAAGATACACTAATGAATTATGAACCAACAACGGATGTAATGTGCAGGTGTAACGATATTGGAAGTGAACAATGTCTTATGATGCAATAGTAAGATGCAATGAACAATGAATTATGAAATGAAGACGAAGTTTATAAATATATATACAACTGTAATTCCAATGCCACAATGGAATACAATGAATCTAACAATGCTGTGACTGCAATAGATACTTAGCAGTTCACATCTCAATATATATATATGGTTGTCTCTGATTTAACAATATGGAACATGCACATACCCTGCGAGCCATCTTTGATAAACAATAATATATGCTGCGATGACAGGATAATCAAATGGCAGATAATGTCGTCTCTGGCATTCTTTAATATGAACTATGCAATCTGCTTATTTTGGAGCCATCTCTGATATGCAAATATAAATATACTTTGGATATGGTGTCGTCTCTGATATGCTTTATTAATGCTTGCACGTTATCTGTAAGGTTGCGATAGCAACCGAAATGCTCTGCGAACGGAATCCGCAAGGGGATATATTTTATAAAATCAAATCTCATACACCCTCTCATAGCCGATCGGCTTTGGTTATTTGTAACTGCTGAAGGGGCACGATGAACCATTGCCACCCTCGTTAATTCTTACCATTATACTTAATGGTAAACAAAATGTGATTAGGTCGGCTATCATGAGCCCCCATGTTCATGCAATAATAATACGATTAGTGATTAGTCGTATGTGATGAAAATTACAGCCAAGTATCGATGGAGGATAAGTAACAATCGTTGGGACATTATTAATTATTAACTATTACTTAATGGAGGTTTATGATAGTCCCATATGATTTCCGCTTCCCTTAATAATAATACCTTCTTGATTGTCGGTTTGGAGGAAGTTGATGATAATAATGCATATATCATTCAGTGTTGAACATGATTTAATCCCTCTTTCATATATTAGTGGATTCCTTTATCACCATCCACCCTTTAAATTAGATATAATCGATCAGATTTCAAATGAGTAGTTCCTCTCTTTCTACAACAATAATAGCTGGGCATATAAGTGGTGTCTATTGTTAATTGTAATATCAGATCTAGATTATATCAACTTTCAATCTAATAAGATGAACAATTAAATAAAATGCCAAATAAGACAAGAGAACACAGCACAAAGTACCCTGGGAAAACCTCCCTTGTGGAGGTGAAAAACCCAGCAACCAATAAGATCTATATTGAGCTTCAAATGTACAACTTACAAATTCCAGAGATGCTGATAATCAGAGAACAGAGGGAACAATCAAATCAAGATCTAGGTGCAATAGTTACTGTCAAAGCTGAAGATACACAGGTCTTAATCAGCAACACATTTGACAGCAAGTGAGACCCCTGACTGATGTGATCTGGAACTGCTGGAGTGATCTCTGTATTAGATCTGGAGTGTGTCTGATTCAAGCACTTTGAAATCACTTAAGCTTCAATTCTGTTCAACCTTGACCAGTAGCAACAGCAGCAGCAATTCGCATGAATGGATGTAGTAATTATTGAACATGAAGAGGTGAAATCTGAACTGCTGCTATGTAAATATATTTTGCATTTGTAGGTAATTCACGCCTTAAGAACATTGCATTGGATGATTTACAAATGACAAAATGATGCTCCTTTTATACAAGCTGTGAGGGTGGATAAATGTAGTCGGCCCTTTATATTAAAGCTCACACGTTTGGTGAATTGACGCCAATATTATAGGTCCAGGCCTATATAAAATAGCAGTCCTTTTGGACGTTATTGGGATCACAAAAGGGCCCAGCTCTTATGCGCTTTAATTTATAATTAATTTAAATTAAAGATATAAATTAATTAATTCGATTTAAATGAATAGCTAGAGCCGACTAGCTATAAAAATCAACACTCCCTCTTAGCTAGGAGATACTCTAGCTATTATCATATCTTTCCA
>MU227385.1:120745-132439 GCA_018584345.1 Thuja plicata | reverse complement strand
ATATAAAGTCAGAAAATCTATCAATTCCTTCCTACAAACCTCGTTAATCACTACATACATTTTAATTCAAACATTAAGCATTCAACTTTATTTCGATCGAGTTCAAGGATTTTGCCAACCGAGGAACACACCAAAGCTTAAATTCGCTATAGAAAAACCTTGAAGAAAGTGATCAGGTTCAAGGTGAAGGTTTACCCGCCTAGGTGTAGCGAAGCCTAAAGCGCAGGGGAATTTGGATTATTCCCGTTTGTTGGCCAGAATTGATTTGGAATTCTATTGGAGAATTGGCAAGCTCTTGGATTTCCAATCTGTAGTTTTGGGAACCAACAGGAGATACTCCACATGTTCCCACCATGAGTCATCCAATATCCTTTGCTTAATTTCTGTTGCCCTTTCAGTGTTGCTTTGCCTCCATATAGACCAATTATTGTTGATCACCATATTGCAGTGTCATTTTCACTTTTACAAGTCGTCTCAAGACGATTAATTTGGATGGAAAACGAGTCTCAACAACCTGTAATAGAAATTAGAGCAAAATAAATAAAATTAAATAGAGACAAACTTTAAAAAAGAATACACATTATGAAAATTAGAAAATACAAAATGCTAATTTTAATTATTTTTAATTAAATTACTACTTCAAGTTCAAGTTCACTTACCTTCAATAGCTCCAAACTTAAAAATAATCTAAAATTCCTTGATTCATGTGGTACTTTGTGACGAACATCTGGATGTCCTCAAACTCTGCATACCTCTTTACAAGGTGTCCAAAAGATATTTTGATATCCCTCTTCGACCAACAAATCAGCTGCTCTACAATTCTTTGCGTTGTTTGTTATGACTTGGACAATGTTTCTAGGTCCCACTGACTCAATGGTAGAGATGAGAATATGAGCAATAAATTGCCCATCTTTTACTTGCCCCTCACAGTCCACGGATTTCAAAAACATTGCCCCTTTAAGGGACACCTCTATGATATTGATCAAGGGACGATTTCTTGCATCTTTCCACCCATTTGAAACAATCGATACACCTATCTCAATCTATGAATCCCTTGCGGGCTTCAATGCATCCTCAACCCCTTTGACCTCTCTTTCCAACAAGGTGGTGCGTATTTTCTCATAAATGGGGCCCTTATACCCTCTTGGAGCATCATTGACACTTTTCAACATCTTCTTGTATGGGTAACGAACAACACTTAAAGGCAACCCACATGCATATATGCATCTTGCTATATCTTGGTTGGCAATGTCCCGACTCTCATTTTGAAATGAAGTTTCCTAAAGCCCCTTTCTTTTGCGTGGAATGGGTGCTTGAGTTTCATTTTCAAGCTCAACTGTAGCAGTATAAAAGGGGTGGTCTTCTATCACAATATTTAAAGATGGGGGTTGCATTCCCTTTGATTTTTCTTTTGGTGTTATATTTTGTCTACGTGCTTCTCTATCTTCTACTTCTTCAAGCTCCGTGATATATATTAATACTATTTCATTTGGTATAGGCGCATCTTTTTTTCCAGGGCACTTCTTGACTCCTCTTCCAAGGTATCCACACAAATGGCCTACCACCTGATAATATGAACTATTCCTTTCTACATCACAACCCCGACATTTCCAATGGAGTCCACCACCTCCTGGAAGGGGTCTTATTATATCAACATACTTCCACAAAGGAGAATCAGAATTTGGATCTATTATTTGTTCATTATTGCCGACAAAGGAAGAGGTGGATGTCATTGTAGTTCCTATGGCGAGAAATTTTATACATATTCAAATAAAAACAAGAGAATGGAAAAAAATAGGTAGATCTTATGTACAATTAAAGAGAAAAGAAAAAAAATTAAAACCTTAAACAAAAACAAAATCAAATGAAAAACAACTTACATCTTTCACCCATTAGAAGCTTGCAAAGGTGTAGGAATGCGGCAGAAACACTTGATGAAGATTCACAAATCAGGCTTCCGACTCCCTCTTGCTCAACCACCTGTTTGCTCCACCTCAGGAGAAAACAATCTATTTGCACACCAAATGAGCCATAACACCCAAAACAAGTCAGTTTAAAACACTTTTAAAGGGTTATGGATCTCAAAATTTTATAAATTTGCAATAAAAAATCGCTTAGCCGTCACTTTTATGGATGGGTTCATGTTGGGTTCCACGAATTCGAGCCACCGTGGTTCGGTCAGCATCAAACCACACACTATGGGCACGGACCCTGTCCCGACCCACAGGCATATTTGGTCCGGACTTGAACCAGGTTCGAACCGAACCCAGACCAGGATTTTATATGGCCGAACCACACTTCATAGCTTATATGATGTTAAACTACCTGCACATCTTGTTTGTGCTGGATGAATGAGCACAATAAAAGATATAACTAAGAGGTCTTTGTGAGAAGCAGCAAGTAGGACATCTGTTCTTGATGATCTGTTTGAGAGTATCTCACTCAATTCATGGGTCATTTTTTCACAATTTCAATTCCGAACATTATACACTACATCTATTTATGAATCCTACAAAAATAATTCATATTTGCAACTAATTTTGTTGGCTGCATAGGCATCTATTTAATCTATAATGTGTTAAATGGCAGTTAAAACTTAATACATGAAAAAATAAATCATTTTGAATATCATGAGCATTAATATCTCATCAACACTGGCAAGCTGATGATAAATTTTGAAATCTTCAACGAGCTAGTAAGAAAAAATTATATATTCACACATCTCAGTATGCAGAATAATTTTGAGTGCAATCCTTTTAAGTCTGAATGTCATGAATATCACCGTAAGAAAGCTTCATATGATTCCAAGATTATACATTAGATACTGAAATGTTTTTAACAAATTAAAAGTTCCAAGGACATATACAAGCTAACCTGAAAAGCAAAGAACTAAGCATCAAAGGAGGTCAACATGTGTTGTGGCACCAATCACATTCTCATAAGAAAATGTCAGAACCAATCATTCATTTTGTTTACTCATAAAATGAGGAGATGCGATATTTTTCCATTCTTTTATCATAATACAAAGGGAAATGTCAATATGATTTTCCTAATTTATTTTATTACAAACCAAAAGAGGTGCTACCTATATTTGTGTATCATTCTGTCAGTCAAATCAAGCACATTATTTCGACCTATACAAATACATGGGATCAGAAGCTACCAATTTTGAAGACCATTAGAATCATTTTGCTAGTTTTAGGCTGCATAATATAGCATTCAATTAAGCATAGCCACAAACATGACTTATGAAAGTTGTATAGCATACACTCAGCAAGCACTTTTGGATCACCACCAAGCGGATAGAACTCAAGCCCAGCTGTCAAAACAAATTCCTCAAAATTTGAATGAGTAGCTAATCTCACACGATGCCCGTACTCCTGGAAAGTTTCCAACAAAATTCAACATCAATTTACATTCAGAAGGAAATAAATTATATTAATTTCCACAGGTGACCAAAGTAGAAATCAGAGGAATGATTTATGTTATCAATCTGTACCATGTAAAGATTTTCCCCTCAAACATTTAAATGAAATATATAATGCAGTAGACCTAACAATGGTTTTCTTTAAAGGAAAAGAGACATTACAGTGCACACCTGAAAACCAAATCAGACAGTAATATTTTCTAGAATTTTTTTCGCTTTTAAAAAGGCAGCTATAACAACTTCATCAAGTTCATTATCTTCTTCAAGAAAAACAAATTTCTGTAGATGCTGGTATACAGATTTTGTATTTCATTTAGGAATACGAGTCACAAGCCATTAGAGATGAAAAAAAAAACTCATTAAATCAGCCCCTTAAAAAACCAAATTGGTTCAATTAAAAATTAAGAATGTAAATACCTCATCAATCTACACTTTTTATTGAATTTGATGGATAGCAAGGACAACAGTTACATTGTCATGTAGATGTGAAGATAGGTTACTCAGAAAATTGGCATTTCTTTCAACTACACAAACTAAGTGGACTTTGACAAAACCTATGTTACTGAATTATCCCCCTAAAAACCCCCCAATGCACTTAAAAAATGTCCCACACCGGAATCAGAAATGGAATTGGTTATCAAACCTCACAAAATTTGAGGTTTCTTTTCATCCCAAAATTGCTTAAGTAGGTTCATAGACACTCCCAGGGCCTATTAAAAAAGCAGTGATCTAGGTGGATTCTATGGATTCCACAAAGTTCCCACTTTGGCTGGGGGCATTTGTCTTCTTTAATTTTACTTTTTTTTCTTTACTTGTCAATTGGAAACCTTACCATAAATTGATCCTCAAAACAACATAAATAGCATGCCCCGCCATGAGAACTGTAATATCCCCATAAGGATATTTTCTCCAAATTTCTCAAAATATGTCACAGAAATTTAAACAACAGATTTGCCTGCAATTGATTTCAATTTATTCAGCAAAATACAAAAATACCCAGCAGAAATATGGCTTCCCGGAATGAATATTGCAATTAGATCTTTAGCAAAATGATAAAAAAATCCAATTGCAGTTACAGAAATTACAGCAAGATTGGATACCAGAAATATGAACTTGAAATACTAAGTGAGACACGTACATGATATCTCCAACCGACAATGGGTTTCCCGTCCACTGCCTCCAAGCTCGAGGGTTTCCGTCCTCAAACCTGCTGAAAGCCAAAGCTTACCAGAATTCTCCAAGAGAGAAATGTAATCAAAAACATATACCAAGCATGACCCGAATGAGCCTCTGAAAGTTCTTTTATAACACATCCCTGTGACTCTTCATTTTCCCCCAGCTTGTCTCTTCATCTTTCTTTTCATGTCTTTTATTAACCTACTTTAAATTAAAATGTCCTTTTAATAATAAAGTGACATTAATATTTACTTAATTTAATAGTCACTTTATTAATAGACTATTTAATCTTCTAGCATTAAAATAAATAACCAATCGAAATCGGAAAACCATGTGTGATAGCTCGTTGGAAAAGTCTCGACGAGGCGCTCCAAGTCCAATATTGAAATGACAAAAATATTGAACCCTATTGACGTACTATAAATAGTAAGTATCTGGAAACCCTGTTGAAACAACTTTGATTGGCCTGAAACTGGAATTGCCTAGGCCAAATCTCTCTCTGATCCCTGAAAAGTCCTGGTTAGCCCATGGGACCAAGGCAAAATGGGCTAACAACACACCATAAATTAATGGCCTAGAAAAGGGGACATTATAGTCATCCCTTCCCAGAGATTGCTTGCCCTTAAGCAATCTGCACCAGCCTGTTGAAACCAAATGCCTGGATCTCATATTCGCCTCAAGAATAATCCTATGCCCATCCACTACGCTACACTGGTATATACATTTCCAACCTCGGAGTTGTGAAGCAACTCATCATGAACCAATGCACCAATCAACTGAATGCCGGGATCCCAAATCACCCCATGTGCATAATAAGTCGAATCAACCTTCCATGTGTTGAGAACACCCTCAATCCAACTGAGAACCTCACTCCGGTTGTAACCACATACACCTCTAATGTCAAGTGGTGGTGGGAGCTCAACATTATGCCAACCTCTATCGAGAAATGGATGAAACAAATCTCTCCAACCAACTCCCTGATACATAACCACCCATGGGAATGCTCCACCTAGATCACAAGTGAAGACCTGTGTAATGTCCTTGATATCACCAACCAACTCTTGTTATACCTGCACCAATGGAACTAATAATACTTGCCCAACTGACACAATCACTACGTTGCCAACTAGAAATGGTGGAGTAATCCAACAGTAGGTGTCGCAGGAGTGAACATCTCAAAAGAAAGCAACTCAGAAATCTGACCCAACTCGCCTCCCACAACTACACAAGGACAAACATCATGCCAACTATCCAACCCCTGCGCACAAGAATAATCCATCAAAATCAAAACATCTCCAAGAAAGCCAAGGATGAACCAATATCCTCTCAGCGCACTGAACATGCTACAATGCTCAACTGTGAACCCTGACTGTAATCTTGATGCAACCAAGGACATGCCACAAAGATCCTTAGACTCCTCTGCTCAACTCTGATCTCATCTTCACCGTCCCAAAAGTGGTGAAGCCAATCAATGGAACCCACCCAAACTACAACGCTAACCCTGTAATTACTCGGGTCCCAAAGAAAACTGCTCTCACATCCATCGGCTATGAGGAGATACAAATCACTGAAGGTATCTGTAACCCCACAACTATCTCCAACCTTTGCTAGACTCCCACGGATGTGCTAACTCTGTAAGTAATCCATCTTGCAACTACTAACACCATAATCACCCTGTAACCATGTATCTGTATGAAATCTCTGTGATATAGAAATAACCAACCCTCTCAGATACATATTAGTATGATGGAAAACTGACTGGTGTCCTTGCAAGTAATCTCCCACAATCACCTGAGTCGAATACTTGCAACCTCTAGTCCCATCTTCTAAAATGGCAACCCTCCATCCCATAATGAATGATACAATCCCTGAGCCAATCCGCACCTACGTAACATCAAGTCCTCCATGTGTGGATCAAAAGGAAAATGATGAGCACTCCTCACTATACAGTCGTGGTAAAGAACACCAACCTCAGTCAATGGCTCATCACTAAGCACAATCTGCCTACTGAATGTAGATGAATCATACTCATCCCGCTCAACCCCCGTGCTATCAACCTGGTCCACGGCTTGTGTTATCGCTTCCATTTCTGGGTACACATTTTCATAAACTACAGCAAGAGGTTCAACCTGCTGAAATGGATTTGCACTCCATGTTAAAGTCTTAACCTCAAAGCTGCAATTTGTATCATTATGTAGTTTATCCTCTCCCACAGCTAATTTACAATCAGCATCATGCTTACATACAACAATCTCATTGCTGCTAACTGAATCTTCTTGTACCAACTCACCCACCTGAAGTTCATCAAATCCGGTTACCTATTGGTCCTCTTCAACTATTACCTCTGAATGTTGAGCTAAAATAGAGTGACAAATTTAATTTCTGAATAAGCTCAACAATCTGATTTTCAGCTACCCTAAGTGCCACTAAAGTAGCCTCTAGGGTGTCCTTAGCATTCCTGAGCTCATTGGTCTGTGTGTCTACTTCTTCTTCCTTCTTCCTCAATGCTTCTAAATAAATTTGTGCAAGATCAAGAATATGATCACGATCTGAAACAAGATGTAGATAATCTGATTTCATTGTTTTCAGCCCTTTTTTATCACTAACAACTGCGAAAATTCCTCTGAGTCCCTTTTGTTTCCCCTCCAACTGTTCCTTCCAAAGGTGTTTTTCAACCATTCCATATATGTCATCAAAACGTGATATAGCTGCAAAAGTTTTATGCTCCGTTACTTTCATTTGATTCTCCAAGTTCGGGGAACTAGTAGGTGTATGAGAGAAATCTGATACACATGAACTAGGGGAGTACACATCACCCATATCAATGCCAAGAGTGTTATCTTTCATGTCCAACGGTGTAAAGGGAATCGGGACAGCACTATGGTCAAAAACAAATCCATCAGAAGAAGAATTCACACCAAAAATAGGAGCTAATTCAACTAATCCAATGAAAGCATCAGCACTAACAAAGGAGTTAAAGTCTTCATCATCAGTTGATTGAATAACATACTCACATGAGTTGTCAACATGTTCAACAAGTGCACTAGTGTAGGCAGCCTTGTAGGATACTTCTACCTCCAAGCCACCTATCAATAAACTTGTGCAATCATTAACATCTTTCCCATGATCATGTGAAGACTGCAAATCACTAGTAGTTGGTTGCTCTTCTTTTTCTAGACAACCTGTAACCTGCAAACTCAATGGGTTCAATTCCTCTACATTCGCTGCCTCCTCTTTGGTCTCTCCTTCATGCATTGGTTCAGTATTCGTTTCACATTCACCCATTTCAATGACAACTTCATGATGCTTTTCTTCAATAGCTGGTTTGAATTTTTGTTCACCTGTGGGCTGAATAGTGGCCACTAGGAACACCTCATGTAAATTTCTGCACCTTCCTTGTGCAAGTAGATCACGAGCCAATTCATGGTACTACTTCTTTGCCATCAAAGTCTTGTGATGTAGCTTTGGATGAAAGTCCATGAAACTAGAGAAGGTTATATCTCTCTAAACCTATGGAGGAAGTGTGTTATACTCATCATACATGCCGAGTATTTCTGTCCTTTTATCAAGTTGTGAAGTCGGGACTAACTGTTGTATCTTAACAATATCCTTCAAGACTTTTTCCAAACCATGCATCTTTCCCATAGCTAGATACTACTTGACTCTGCAAGTGAATGTTCAAAAATTTTGCCATCTTTGAGAACTCCAAATTTATAATTTAGGCATTATATCAACAGTTTGCATTAACACTGATTGTTTACCATTTTTGTATATGAACATTTGACAAACAGTTGGCTTGTCTGATTTGGATGAGTAATTTCAGATTGCAATGGCAATTTAATTGGTTTCAGATAAGTGCAAGCCGATTGAATTCAGAAATGAAAAGGAATATATATAATTTCTGAAAACATAAGTTTCAGTTTTGACCTGTAGCCACAGTAATTACCAAATACATAGGTATCCATTGTTTACCCTCGTGGGGTAACAAAGATTATTTGCATACAGAAAGTGAAGTACTTAACAAAGAGTGTAAAGAGAACACAACGTCCTTTCATTCATTGGTTAACATGTACAATATTATGTCAAAAACATGATCTTCGTATCAACCAGAAGGTACATACATATAATGTCCGAGGGATGCGAGGAGAACCGTCGCACCCGTATAACTCCCTCGGGTAAGCCAACTACCCATATTGATTTCAGATAAGTGCAAGCCGATTGAATTCAGAAATGAAAAGGAATATATATAATTTCTGAAAACATAAGTTTCAGTTCTGACCTGTAGCCACAGTAATTACCAAATACATAGGTATCCATCCATATAAGCTTATAGCAGACATACCCGGAGTATTAAGAACAGCCTATAAAATTTAAAGGAGTCCAAACCGCTGTCCAGGCTGCTCCACAAAGGCCTTGCTCAAAGTTCTCAATACTTCCACCGCAAAAACTCCAATAGTACACACCTTGCGTTTTCAGATATTGGGGCCACAGTGGAATAGGAAGCATGCCAAGTATAAATTTAGTTGTCAAGACTAGATGCAGAGCTTCCAATGATTCTCTTACTAGAGTAATGAGTTTCATGATGCCCAAGGAAAAAGAAGTCACTTTGGTGTTTCATAAGTTCTGTCTTAACCAGGGAGTTCATAGTAGGGACCATGACAATTTGCATCTCCATAGAATCAAGCTGATCTTATAGAAACAATTCTCCACAAACCCAAAATGCAAAGAAATTCATTCTTTGATTGAGGCAGGTGTTCAAGTCTCTTACCTCCACTAAAAATCTTTTCTCTCAATTCTAAAGCCATGGTTCACAAGAAAATGGAATCAAAGCTCTGAAGCTCCCACATTCTTCAAAAACTAGCCTTTGAGGCACAAAAGTGAATTCTGAAGTCAATTCACCAATGGACGGAACTGGTTTTTGTCCAACCCACAAATGAACCCAAGGGTTTTCATCCTTGGGCACATTGAACTTGCAACACATGCTCGCCAATAAACACTAAAAACATAACAGGTCAAGATATGGATGCCAAATGACTTGTCAACATTTCCTTGTAAAGGTCCAGCCGAGTCTTCTAGAAGAACACTTTATTTACTAAAGTGACTATAATATTTATTTATTTTTATTTAAGTTGTTGATGTTTGTAGCTTCGATCAGATAAAATATATAGTAGACATTAATATTATGAGAATAGATTAATTATGATATATCAATATATATAATAATAATATATTATTATTATATATACATTAATATATACACATACATTTATATTCATAACTAAAGAAAATAATATTAATCTCATAATAATAATATAGCTTGTATTAATAATCTGATTAAATAAACATCAACAGTTGTGTATCGGCTAATAACAATAATGATTTGTTTTGTATTGGTTATCACATCACCGATTAAAATCGGTTTGATTAACATCGACATTATACAGATTTGCATCGTTTGTTATTAAACATAGGTTATATACCGATTTGTATCGGTTTGTTTAAACACAGTTTATACGTCGATGTATATTGGTTATCGGTGTTTGTTTAAAGAGATATTGTGTCGAGACATGCCGATAGAGAGACATGTCTCTACACATGGAGATGTGTCTATCTATCAGCATGGCTCCCCACATATATATTACCATTCTCATGAATCGAATGAAGACAAGTATATAGAATACACAATACAAATCTCATTCATAAAACCAGCATAATATTGATAATAATATATTTATATATATATCTATTATTATATCAATAATAAATATATATTTATATATTGTGATTAAATATATTATATATATTGAGATTACATAAGAAAATTTAAAAGTCATATATTCTGATTTAAATTTAACATGGTATCAGAGCCAAGTTCCCTCTATAAAGCCTAACCGCTTGAAGGAAGATCCGATTAGATTAAAGAAAGATTAAGATCATATTTTTTCAAATTTATATATTCTTTTGAAAATCTTGTACCTACAAAATGGCGAATGGAATCAGACTTGAAGGTTCTTCAAATTTTGAATCATGGAAACTACGTATGATGTTAATACTAAGAAAGAATGAGTTAAAAACAATTGTAGAAAATCCTCCTAATGAGAATGACGAGAAGAGCCAATGGGAAAAGGACAATGCCAGAGCAATGGAGCTATTAGTAGATGGAGTAAAAGATCATCTACTACCTATTATCACAAAGTTAGACTCTGCATATGAAATGTTCAAAGCCTTGGAAAACATGTATGAGATCAACAACACTAGTGGGATCCTTACTCTTAAAAATCAACTCTCTAATATTAAAATGAATAAAGGAGAGACCATTACCTCATATTTTATGAGGATAACAGAATTAAGAAACCAACTATCAACAATTGGTCACATCTATGATAGTAAAGAGTTAACTATGGTAACTTTAAATGGATTCCCTATGTCTTCGGAAAACTTTAGACAAGGAGTAAGTGCTCGTTCAAAACTCCCCAAATTTGATCGACTAAAAGCTGACTGCAATCAAGAAGAGTGTAATCTAATATCTAGAAGAATCATGGAACCCTTAAATGAAGATGTTCAGGGCTAAGTCACTAGGTTGAAAAGAAAAAGGGGCAGGTACTCAAATGATAACCAGTCGTTCAAGAAAAGAGACATCTAAATTGCAATGTTATAGATGCGACAACTATGGGCACACTACAACAAAATGTCCTGACAGACTCAAACATAACATGTCTAAAGTGCAATGATAGATGCGACAACTATGGGCACATTGCAACAAAATGCTCTGACAGACTCAAACATCAAGCTACCCTTACTAAAGTCAGTAACTCAGAATTGTATTCAGAGAAACTTGTATTATAAAGAACTTCTAGATTAAGAGGGAGTTCACTGATGAAGGTGGAATACTTCTGAGGTAAACTTGATATGATTGTAATAATTGATTATTGTACTAATGAAAATATTTATATTAATTGGACCATGTGTACATCATGAGGAAGTGACGACTTCCAAATGATTATCACTTGTATTTGTAAGAGTTATTGAAAGGTGATGATCTTACAATAACTTGACCTTCTATTGTGATAGACATCGTGTGATGGCTGAAA
>MU227385.1:105722-120695 GCA_018584345.1 Thuja plicata | reverse complement strand
TTGTAAGAGTTATTGAAAGGTGATGATCTTACAATAACTTGACCTTCTATTGTGATAGACATCGTGTGATGGCTGAAACAGATCACAATAGATGATTTCCTGCATGGTGGATTCAGTTCCTTAAACAGACCATTGACCTTCTATTGTGATTGACATCGTGTGATGGCTGAAACAGATCACAAAAGATGTTTCCCTGCATGGTGGATTCAGTTCCTCAAACAGGTCATTGACCTTCCATTGTGATAGACATCGTGTGATGGCTGAAACAGATCACAATAGATGAAACCTTACATTAAGGATACATCACCTATGGAAAAAAAAAATTATGGTGAATATAATGAGACTTGATATTCTTGATCAGACCATATCTCTTGATATCACGATGAGGTGATATCTTCTCTTAAATGTAATGGATCTTTTGTGAATTGCATTTTGATGGATTTTATCTTCTCTCGCTAAGAGGGAGTGTTGATATTTGTAGCTTCGATCAGATAAAATATATAGTAGACATTAATATTATGAGAATAGATTAATTATGATATATCAATATATATAATAATAATAGATATTATTATTATATATACATTAATATATACACATACATTTATATTCATAACTAAAGAAAATAATATAAATCTCATAATAATAATATAGCTTGTATTAATAATCTGATTAAATAAACATTAACAGTTTTGTATCGGCTAATAACAATAATGATTTGTTTTGTATTGGTTATCACATCACCGATTAAAATCGGTTTGATTAACATCGACCTAATACAGATTTGCATCGTTTGTTATTAAACATAGGTTATATACCGATTTGTATCGGTTTGTTTTTAAATATATGTCATATACCGATTTGTATCGGTTTGTTTAAACACAATTTATACGCCGATGTGTATTGGTTATCGGTGTTTGTTTAAAGAGATATTGTGGGGAGACATGCCGATAGAGAGACATGTCTCCACGTGTGGAGACATGTCTATCTATCAGCATGGCTCCTCACATATATATTACCATTCTCATGAATCGAATGAAGACAAGTATATAGAATACACAATACAAGTCTCATTCATAAAACCAGCATAATATTGATATTAATATATTTATATATATATATATCTATTATTATATCAATAATAAATATAATTTATATATTGTGATTAATATATTATATATATTGAGATTACATAAGAAAATTTAAAAGTCATATATTCTGATTTAAATTTAACATAAGTCATTTTGATTAAATTAATTAAAATTAAATTATCCTCGGGATTTATTTTTGGGACAACTTTATAAATAATTTATTTTACTTTATTCCCTTATAACCTTTCATCAAAGCTATGGCAACCCTACTGAATGATGACTTGGAAGAAGGGGACATCACATTCCTCTCAAAATTAAATAAACCAAACAATTTATTTAATTTTTAACACCTTACATAAATAAAAAAAATATTTTATTTCTTTCCTCTATCTAGTTACACCTTGTTTATCCTTCCACCTCATCTATACATGTGCATTATAGATCTCAACCTCTCTCAATCTTCTGATTTGTCGAACTTTCTGATTAATCCCTACCATTGATCAAATGTTATGTGAGACATATAAATAAGACCTTCATTCATTCATTTCCCTAGCTAGCACTTTCATTATTAAAATCCCAAGAGCATATCATGATCAATCTATCCTATCTAGCACTATTATGATCAAGCATCCTATGCAATCTATCATTATCAAGCTAGCCCTATCATTATCAAGCACCCATTATCAAGCATCAAGCCTTCGTACTATCAATGATGATATTGAGGTTATGCTACAAAATATGAGAGTAAATCTACATCAAATATTGTTTATCATTTGATTAATACATAGATTTTAGGCTTTATTGAGTGATTTTGTGAATGTAAATTTGGATCTTGCATTGCATTGTCTCCATCTTGTTTGACTCACATTTTTATCATCCATAATATCACTTAGGAGCTTCAGCATGTTCCTAAGTAAGGGATTCCTTAGAGAATAGATGCCATAAAATAAACGTTCATACACCAACACCAGCCAAATTAACGCATTGATCACTAAAACAAACTCCACCCAGCAGAGGTCTCTAATCCACCATGAAACACTTAAAAGTATAAACTAATAAATGTTCGTGAACAGGCACAATGGTTGACCCTAATGGTCATTTCCACAACAAAACCTCAGCTCAAATATTAAAAAACTTCCATAATCGCATACGAATAACAAGGCAATGCATTATTTTATTCTAGTATCCATATTTTTTCTCTGTATTATGGTAATGTATAATATTAATAATGGTATAGAAATCACATCTACATCTATCTTCTCCTCTAAATTAGTCATCATGATGACTCTCAATGGAAGGTTGGGACATGGATGATGATGCACACGTTGTACCAAACAGAAAAAACATAATGACAGTGTGAACAAAAATGGTTGGGATTGTCATTGATAGTGGAGTGATAATTAATAGTCGACCTTTTTTTTTTAGTGAAGCTCTCAACATGGGTGGCATCAACTTTCATTAGTGCTCCACATATGATAAAATGTGTTGATAAAAATGGAAAATTCCCTTAACCCTCTCCAACCTTTCATACAAATTTGTCTTTTCCTTCTCAATTAACATTAATCAACCACATTATCCATGACTTCCAAGCCTACAACTTCCTATTTAAATTTTTTTCTCTCCCATTTTCTCCTTTGTTATTAAGCTTTTATAGCTCCAACTTAAGGTTCATGATCTTGTTTACAAGTGCCTTGTGTTGCTTCCTACATTAGATTTTCCACTTTTTTAGTTTTGAGATTCTGTTCTTCCCTACCTTTTTTATTTCCATGCTCAATTTTTCTATTTGCACCTTCACCTCAACAATCTCTTTTTCTATTAGTTTCCGGTACACTTGTGCCAAATAAACATTTTGTGAAACTGATCTTCATCTACTAATGTTTGGTTTTTCTTTTTCAATCGCATTAGACATTGCGAAATGTCATCATGCATGTTTATCAATATATATCAACTCATCAACAGCATTATGAATGTTTTATCATGTACCTATCAAGCATGTAATGTTCCACTAAATGAAGATTATATCACAGTATGCCAGGCATTAGGGTAATCCCTGAACTGCTCTTCCTAATAGCTGTGAAGTAAAACCATAATGCTCAATTGCTACTATGCTACAATGACGTTCAGAATTTCACTAGTTATTCTTGTATGCAATTTTTACCATATTGTACATTAAATTGGCCCATTTCCTGGATAATTTATCTTCTTTCCCTGTGAAGAAGAGACCACCTGCTGCTTAGAATTGATTTGATGTCATCATTGCCAGTGACTCTGTTCTTTCAATAAGCAGTAACTAGGATATTCTCTTCTTACACTATAGTGCACAAGAACATTGTGATCAGGATGTCTAATCAATAGGGGATTGATCATGTTCAGACTAACTTGGAGAGAGGGCAGACTATCTCTTAATCAGAATTGTAGTCCAGAGAGATAATCTATCTTTCCCTTTTGGCCCCTCACCATGCATTCCCTTGAATCATGTCTGCTCTAAGTGTTGTCAGAACTGCATCTTCATTCAACTGTCACAACACATAAATTACAACCTTGAATGTGCCGTGAGAGAAGTTGAACATGTGTGAGCGGCCCAGACAAAAAGAGAAACAAGAATGAAAAAGAAATCATAGATGAATTACAGATTAATATAATCTTTTTGATCAAGATCATTCAGATAAAAATTTAAAATTAACAAACATTCATCAAAGATTAACTGAAAATAGTAAAATACTAAATCATGATATGGCATCTACAAAAGGAAAACTTCATTTTAAGTTTGAATGCTTGCTTTAAGAGTTATATCTGCATTGATTGCCTAATAAAATAGCTGGGTTGGATCTGCTACTACCATAGATGCAGAAGTGCCTTAACCGATAGAAGGAAGCAAACCTCAGAAATACCATATTTGGCATCTCAGAACAAACAGATATCCTAGGAGTTGAGTACACGTGTGTCAGGTCCATAGCATCTGAAATATAGTTAAATCTGGTCCTAGGCTGTACCCAACAGCTTTAAATAACTGATCCTGCATCCACCATAGATGCAGAAGTGCCTTAATTGATAGAAGGGAACCTCAGAAAAATCATATTTGGCATCTCAGAACAAATACTTATCCTAGGAGTTGATTACACGTGTGTCAGGTCTGTAGTATCTGAAAGATTGTTAAAAACTGGTCCTAGGTTGTACCAAACAAGCTTAAATTACTGATCCTGCAGCCCTAATCTTGGAACTGCAAACGTATATTATTGTCCCTTACACTTCATAATATTGGATATTATTGTCCCTTACACTTCATAATATTAATTTCTTACTCATATTGTATCCTTGAACCCACACAGACTACTCAATCACAACACATTTGATCTTACAAGACAAACTTTACATCACTTAAGATCTCGGTGATCAGATTCAGCAAGGAAGAAATTAAATTTTGCTACGGATGGTATAATAAAAATAATCACCTGAAACACTTAAAATTGCTTACTCATATTCTGCCAGCGAATATCACTAAATCATTAACCTACATCAAAAAATCTTGAATACTTTGAGAAAAGACAAAAAGTTGAGTTCATAGTTCATCCAGCTGACTCCACTCTGTATTAAAAATTTTAATGCTCAAGGGCATCTTTAAATTTCTATACTTAAACATAAGATAAAACTATTTCACAATCTAGCTACATTATTGGCAATTATCCTTCAAACAAGAACCCAAATTATGTTCTTGAAACAAAACAAGCATTTAATTTCATTAGAACAATTAAAAATATCAAGAGTTAAGGTATGGAATTAATGATACCTGCAAATGTTTACCAATGGCTATAAATGGCTGGACGTCACCTCTTGTTCCTACAATCAATATTGCTATTTGAAGTGGTGGAACACTTGGTTTATCCTCATCCTCATCTTCGTCCTCTAGATCACATGGAGCCTCAATACTAGGAAATAGGTCCGGTGCATATCTAGCACTGCTATGAACATCAAATTCTACCGTACCATCTCCCTTGACCAATGCAAATTTCTTCATCATTTTCAGCTGTTGGAAAATAAGTAGTAAATTAGCTCATTGGGAAACTAAAGAAAAAGCCAAAATTCTTGTCTGAGTAAATACAAATTCAGAACCCATTCAGGATGGTGCATAACAAAATGACAACAGTTCATTAGGCAACAGGAAAAGCACTGCTCATATTATTCATATTCAAAACACAAGCAGAAGCACGAATGACATTATGGCAATAGAGTACACCATTTCACTCAATGCATTCTTGACATTTCAACTTTATATGGAGAAAACATGCAAAACTAGGGCCATTGAGCTATATGCATGTCCAACACAAAACTAAAATGGAAAATGAAAAGTTTCATCCTAGAAAGCAATCTTTTCAAAGAACCTGAAGGATTGCATCTGCAACAACAAAGACAGGAAGAGCCAGGGGGCATCCTTGTCCAATGGACCTCTACAACTCATAAACTCATTGAGTTCTCCATTGACCTCTATTTTAGAAGCAAATATTGATCCCTGTGAAATTATTTTGAGCCTCGGTGAATGTAATGCTAACAACAATGCTATACTTGTCCTTTCCATAAGGCTGAAAGTTCCTAAGTTGCCGGTTCAGGCTCGGGGACAGGTACGGGTACGACAACCCGGTACATGGGTACGTGAATAAAAAAATTAGGGGTTTGGGTACGTGTGGGTACGTGTGTGTGTGCACTATATATACAAAAAAATAAGAGAAATATGGAGAATTGTAAAACTAAATCATTTCATAGTATGATACTTCATCATAGATCAGGCCAAATGCCAAAGATAAACATTAAAAATTTAAATACTTGATCATTGAACTATGTTCACGATTCTAATGAAAATCATTACATTGAATTACTGAATTACAAAATGAAAATGTAGTTCATGAAACATGATTAAATGTTCAATGTTCATCAACCATCATAGGGATTATCAACAAAATCATCATCTATGGGATTTTCAGCGGCTGCAAGTAGATCATAATCATCATTAGAACCCAAAGCGGTTCCACTAGCACTAGATGCACCCTGTGGTATGTCATCATCATCATCCACATCAACCATAATGGCTCTCGCAAGATCCTCAATGGTTGCATCAAGTCATCAGTCTCGAGTGCTACATCCCAAAGCTTCCCTGCCCCCTCCTTGTATTCGGATTTCATACATGACAGAAGGCGCTAATTGCTATGAATATACACCAAGTCTTCAGTTTTTTTGCAGCCAACTGGTTACACTTCACTGAGTGGATAAAGGACTATGTACTCCAATTCTAATCAACGACAGAAGAGCTTGCAACCTGGAAAGAAAACCAACAAAATTAAAAATTAAAAATGCAAGAAAAAATTCAAGAATGTTAAATGTTAAATTCTACGATACAAGTGGCCAAAAAAAAAAAACTTACTTGTGACAGGATCTTGATTGCAAAAGGTTGGAGGTGCATATAATCTTGACCATGGAGGTACTACCATGTAAAAGCATCCATTGTGCATTGGTCATTGATAGCACAAGGGCAAAGGTTTTTTCCTAAGACAAACAAACCAAATTCTTTCCTAACTCTTGGCTCCACCTCTGCATCACCGAAGAGTCTACTAAATGCCCTCTTGTACCCATTAGCAACTTCAGAATCTCTATATGGTCATACTCTACCTGGGATAGCAAGCTCTGGTGAGCTATAGTACTTGGGAGATAAAGCATATGCAAGGAGGTGCAATGGTGTGGGCATCTTGTTCCAACGAAGTAGAGCAATGGCTTCCGCCCTTTTGTAAAAGGTGTCTTCAGGACCATTCTCTCTCCTTTGTATTACCAATTTTATTTTCTCCAACACTGAGTCCATACTATCATAGACATCCCCCAAGCATGGTTTATCTATATCAACAAAGCAAAGCATAGACATGATAGGTTCGCTGAATTCCAATACATAATCCACACGAACCCACCAATCATCATCCAAGATCAATGCCTTCACCTTTTTGGCCCTCTCCGAATTTGATTGCTTCCAAATACCCCATTGGTTGCTAATAACCATCTAACCCAATGCCTCTTTCACCTTCACAAGTTGTCCTAGAACAATTGTTTGAGACACAAACCGGGTCTCAACAACCTAAGAACATGTTAATAGTAAGTTAATGACACGTTTAAATTGTAAAATATGTAAATAATACAAAAAAATATTTTATTCAGTTATGTAAAACATGACATAAATGAAACTAAATAAATTAAATTTTAAAATTTACCTTCAATAATTCCAATCTTGATAAAGTTCTGAAAATTGCTTGTGACATATGGTGGTTTGTCACAAACATCTGGATCTCCTCAACCTCCTGGTATATTTCTTTCACCCACTCTATTTGGGTGCCAATTGCTTGCATCACCAAATTGAGTGTACGGCGTAAGGTGTCCAAAAGATGTGCTCATATCTAGCCTCTACCAAAGCACTTGCAGCCCTACAAACTTTTGCATTGTCTGTAATTACGTGGACAACATTATCATGACCCACCATCTCTATGGGGTCAATGAGAAGCCTGGAAATGAAATCTTCATCCTTCACTTCCCCTTCACAGTCAACAGCCCTAAAAAACACTGCCCCCTTGGGGACGCTGCAATAACATTGATCAATGGATGGTTTTTGCAATCTTTCCATCCATCCGAAACAATAGATACACCTCTTTGAACCTAAGAATCTCTAATTGGTTTTAGTTGGGCATTTATATTTTTTCTCCCTTTTTGCAATAAGTTGGTACGCACCTTTTCATACCCAAGACCTGTGAAACCAAGAGGTGCATTATTTATTGCTGTCAACATGTCCTTCCAATATGGTGATCTCACCAAGTTGAATGGAAGACCATTCACAAAGAGGCAACAAGCAATTTTTTCATGAGCAATATCTCTTGCCTCATTTTTAAATGCCCTCTCTAATGGACCTCTCTTGCGGGTGGAGATTTGTGGTTCTTCATCTTCATCCTCCGTAGAGGACATAGGCAAGAAGGGATGTTTGGCCGTAACTGATTGAGTGGGTGTGATATCCCACTATTTCAAAAACAATAAAAGAACACATGTAAATATGGGCAAGGAAAGAAACATACCTTGTCTTGTATATTATCTGCATTTCTTGGATTTTGCATAGTAGTTTAGAATTTATCTAATGGTAGATGGAGCTTGGCACTCACCACGGCATCCATCCACCATGGAGACACATAGCCCTGATGATATGTAAAAGAGAATTCCGGATAATCACTCGTATATACCATCAGTGCTAGTGAGCGCATGATGGACTGATGGTTAGATGATCGGTTTGCAACCATCTTCATGTGATCACCATCATGATATGCATCACATTTCACATACATTGTCATCCATATGAATGCATCCATCCATGATGTGCCATCACATACATATGCATAAATACATACATACATGACACCCACATCATACAGAGATACATCCATGTAGTTGTAATTGCACCATTATCATTATCCACATAATGCCACGATCGCCACATTATTGCATTTGAATCCACAATTACCGCAATGTTTACATCAAATACTCGTTATCATCACATTGCATTAAGCATCATATTTTGCTCACCAATGCATACACATATCTCTGCAATGATAACAGTCGATATGTATATTATCTGGCTTGATATGGTAATCACCATGGATAATGAGGCTGAAGCAATATATGATCGGGCGTCACTTCTGATTCACTTAGTTACCGATGCGCTTGCCTGGACGTGGGATGCAGAAGCGGATGCTTCCTAATGCGGAGTCGGAGGCGGGTGCTCTTTAGAAGCCCACGGGGAGCGTAAAATCTCCCTATGGATGCCTGTCGATGCACATCCCTGTGCATCGGCAAGCATCCACAGGGATATCTTACGCTCCCTGTGGTCTTGGGCCCAGTAAAAAATAAAAAAATTTATCCCGTAAACATTTTGTTGTCATATCCCAAATGCTTTGATGCAGCCATCTGTGGGCACGAAGCCAAGGCTCTGTCATTTGTTGTAAAGCATTCTTTTGCGAGGACTGAAGAGGAAATGACGAGGACTGGGCAGAAGCCAAGCTGAAGATGCATGATGGGTCCATAGCATTGTGAAAGTGAGGCCAAAATCCGGTGTATGGGCTCCTCCTTTAATAGAAGATGCAAATGCCCAATTATCGGCCAAGATGGAGGATGTGGTGACTTGCAATTGTTGGTCTTCACGTAGTTTGCAATTAGCAGAAGGATTGCCACCGCCAGAGAGAATAATGATGTTCGTTGCATCCAACGCCATAATTCAGTTGAATGTTGTTGAATTACAGAGGCGGGCCTGCGATACTACTGGATTTTATGACATATTAATAAGCTTTTAGCTTCCTCGTCTTCATATCCTATTTTGGTCTGATGCATCTCTTTTTCTTGGAGGAGCAGATGAGAGATATGAAATAAGAAACTATTTCGCGTCATCTTACATCTGCAGTCATAGAATTTTGTCTACAGACTGTGTTTCCATTATCAATATCTTGAAGTTGTCGTAGATAATACAAATCTTCTATAGACACTTTGTTTCTCAAGTTGAATTACTTCTTGAATATCAGACACAATATTAATCCAAAATTCTACAAATAGATGTATATGATAATGGCTTATTTGAATATTTGTGAACTATCAATTGGCATTTAATATTTATCTATGAAGAATCATACTATCAAATGATTTAATTCTGCATATTTCTTGCATATATATATATATATACACACACACACATATATATATGTATATATATATATAAACACACCCAAATGCATCCAAAACTCCCAAAAGAAAATTCACGCATCCGCGCACCCAATTCTCCTACCCGCATCCGCGCACCCGATTCGCGTACCCGCATCCGCACCCAAATCGGTAACTTAGTCGATCCATATATCGGGTTTATATATTTATCACTGTGATATAACATAAGATGATAGTATTATTGAGCTGGCAATTATTAATGATTCATGATTAATAGTATAATCGACTGGCAGTTGTTATCAATAAGTTCACCAAATAATCATGAATGATTATTCGGTGAACCATATAATTATCAGTTGTTATGAAGGGTGACATCTTTCCACTTGCATCCTTTCATCACTTGATGGACATATTTATACAAGCTGATCGGCTCACCAAAAGCAGTGAAGATTTTATATTTGATAAACATATATATTCCCTTGTGGAAAGCGCTCGGTTAGAGCATAGAAGGTTCCAATAGCAACCGCTGGTGCAGGCTATTAAATTGTATATCAGAGACGACATCTATTTAAGAAGCATACTCCAATATTGCCATATCAAAGACAACTTCACAGTCTAGAGAATTTGTGCATAAACAATTCCAGAATATCAAAGACTGCATTCATCTCTGGTAGTGAACATCATAGCAACCTGTATATGCGGTGTGGGATATATACGAAGATCCGAGACATCCATTCAAATTATTGAGCATATTCTATATTGTTACATCAGACACAACCTTCATAATTCTATATTGAGATTCAGCGTATGCATTTGGAATACCAGTAATATACATTTCATTGTGATCACAGTTGTACATGCATTTGTGCATTTGAATCAATTGCATTATTCACTTCTTAATAAATTGAATTTGGCAATTATTCGTGTAGGAATTATATAGTTATAGTAGTGTCTCATATATATCCAAAAAGGGGACATTACAATTGGTATCAGAGCCACCTTCCTATAATGGACAACGAAAGGGTCAACGATAAACTCAATCAATTCCTAGATGGGCAAAAGAATATTCAAGATTCCATAGACCAACTTATTAAAGCCTTAACACGAGCCTCTCTATAACCATCATCAAAGGACACCCCTCACTCAGAAAACAAAGGTTCAAGACCCGGGTTCCTAACTTTCACTAACTCAACTAGCAAATTCCAATCGACAAACTTCATACATCTACAAGAACAATTCAAAAGGGACTGGGAGAACAGTAATCTAAAGGACGAATTATCCCTAAAAGAGTATCTAGAACTAGAATGAAATATCAATCAATCTCAGCAAGACCTCAAGCACCAAACTTTGCCCCTCATGGAAGATAGCTTTAAAAGGGTCGATAAAAATCTTGAAAGAAGGTACAACGAAGTCCCTATCTCCTCTCAAGGATCATGCACAAAAAAGATAGACACGAGGAAAAATGATGAAATTAGCTAGTCCACAAGGGAACTTCGCACTCGCCAGATACCATCCTTCCTTCCGAAAGACAATGCTGCCACTTCTAAAGAATCTAAGACAAATTCCTTCCATCCACTAAGGACCCCTATAGATACTAAGCCAACCAGACGGTGGGGAGATGAAGTATCGTTCGATGAAACATTCGCACAACCATTCCAAGGGAAAAACACCCCATATCACTATAGGACAAAAGAGAATATCAATACAAGGAACTATGGAAAAGTCACACAGAACCCTCTCTACGAATTCAAGGAGCACATGATCTATGACAACTCTTTCTTCCATATCGAAGAAGAGTTTGAGAAGCAGCCGACCCCCGAAAGCAATTATGAGGAAGGTTCAAATCAAGAGGGAACACTAACAAGCCTAGAAGGCCCTACTCCCAAAACATTCCAAATACAAGGTCAAATTGGAGAAAAAGACAAAGGGTGCTTTTAGACAGCGGCTCTACCCACAATTTCATTAGTCAGAAATGGATTCAAGAACACAACATACCAGAACTCAAGCACAAGGGTTTCAAAATAAAATTAGCCAATGGAGCATCCACTTATCATAACACCATAACTCTTCCTCTCCCCTACTCAACTCAATTCCACATCCTCAAATTGGAAAGTATTGAGCTCATACTAGGACTCCCATGGATGAATTATATAGGCCCCTTTAAACAAGATGTTAACAAACAAACATTCAAATTCAAGGATGGAGATAAAAAATACACCCTACATGGATTATAGACGAAAGGGATCTCGCCTACTCAGACTATACCTCCTCCACATTCTATAAAGAACAAGATCAACAAAGTACCACCAAATGGCCTCAAGGAGTTTCTCTCGTTGCAGAATCCAAGAAATAATCACATTCAAGAATCGAGATAATCAAAAGAAATGATGGAACATTCAGGATATGCATCAACTACAAGAAGAAACCCATAAGGTCTAAACACTCAAATGCTTCCGGGCAAGCATTTTTGAAGGAGGGGAGACTGTGATATCCCATTATTTCAAAAAATAAAAGAACACATGTAAATATGGGCAAGGAAAGAAACATACCTTGTCTTGTATATTATCTACATTTCTTGCATTTTGCATAGTAGTTTAGAATTGATCTAATGGTAGATGGAGCTTGGCACTCACCAAGGCATCCTTCTACCATGGAGACACATAGCCCTGATGATATGCACAAGTGAATTCTGGATTCTCACTCGTATATACCATCAGCACTAGTGAGTTGTATGATGGACCACTGGTTTGATGATCAATTTGCAACCATCATCATGTGATCACCATTATGATATGCATCGCATTTCACATGCATTACCATCCACATGAATGCATCCATCCATGATGTGCCATCACATACATATGCATAAATACATACATACATAATACCCACATTGTACATAGATACATCCATGTAGATGTAATTGCACCATTATCAGTATCCACATAATGCCATCATTTCCACATTATTGCATTTGAATCCACATTTACCGCAGCATTCACATCAAATACTCATTATCATCACATTGCATTAAGCATCATATTTTGCATCACAAATGCATACATACACATAACTCTGCAATGATGACAGCCAATATGTATATCATCGAGCTTGATATTTTTATCACTATGATATAACATATGCCGATAGTATTATCGGGCTGGCAATTATTAATGATTCATGATCAATAGTATAATCGGCTGGCAGTTGTTATCGATAATCTTTCAAGATTAGTTCACCAAATAATCATGAATGATTGGTTCACCAAACAATCATGAGTGATTATTCGGTGAACGATATAATTATCAGTTGCTATGAAGGGTGACGTCTTTCCACCCACATCCTTTCATCATTTGATGCACAGATTTAAACAAGCCGATCAGCTCACCAAAAGCAGTGAAGATTTGATATTTGATAAACATATCAACTTGCACAAGAAAAGAACCGAGTTATTGAAGTTGGCTTAAGTTGCCTTGCTGTCCCATAGGCTATGTTTAGCCTCGAGGATGTTAAAATTTTATCTATCTATCTATATATTACAATATATCAGAAGCATACTCCAATATGGCCATATCAGAGAAAGCTTCACAGTCCAAAGAATTTGTGCATAAACAATTCCAGAATATCAGAGACTGCATTCATCTCTGCCAGTGAATCATAGCAACCTGTATATGCAACGTGGGATATATATGACGATCAGAGACAGTCATTCAGGTTATTGAGCATATTCTATATTGTTACATCAGACACAGCCTTCATAATTGTATACTGAGATTCAGCGTATGCATTTGGAATACCAGTAATATACATTTCATTGTGATCACAGTTGTACATGCATTTGTGTATTTGAATCAATTGCGTTATTTACTTCTTAATAAATTTAATTTGGCAATTACTCAAGTAGGAATTATATAATTACAGTAGTGTCTCATATATATCCAAAAAGGGGACATTACAGAGGGTGTTGTCATTGGGTTTTTTTCCTGGAACTGTAACAACTTCGTTTTCCTTTTGCAACCAATCTATCAGCATCTTCTTGTTCTTTTATAAATGTTGCTATTTGTTCAATAGACAACCCCTTTCTTATCTAGGCCCTCACACATATTAATCCCTTTACCCCCAGGGCCCATAAAATGAAGTTTCACTTGGTAATAGGAGCTATTATAAAATAGACAACCCCTTTCTTATCTAGGCCCTCACACATATTAATCCCTTTACCCCCAGGGCCCATAAAATGAAGTTTCACTTGGTAATAGGAGCTATTATATTGTGCATTGTAAAAATTACACTTCCAAATAAACCCCCCACCTCCAGGAAGTTGTGAAATTCTTGTGGTATGTCTCCATAAAGGAGACCCTTTATCAATTTTGAATTTTTGACTTCCCTCCCCACCCAATGAGTTTCGATTACTAGCCATTGTTGCAATCTATAAAAAAAATGAAAAAAAAACATACTTCAAAAACTTCTTAACAAACTTGAAAAATCCATCAAAAACTTAAAAAATCTATCAAAAGACTAAAGAATAGGGTTTAAATGCATGCCTTAAACACTTAAATCTGCTTTGAGGAAGCTATTTGGCACTCCACAACTAATCTCCTTCGAATACAATCACTTCACTTCAAACTGCCAAGATGGGGAGAAAATATTGTGAGAGCAAAATTAGAGGTAAAAATGAAAAGAAAGTGTTTGAAGCAGAGTAACGAGAATCGCGGCAATTCGGGCGATTCAGGCGATTCGGCGATCCGACTCTACCTAGCCGATTTTTTTTGAGCCAAAATCGGAATCGGCCGATTTCTACCGATTTTTCTGGCAAAAATCGCATGAATCGCGATTCATGGCGATTTTCACTGTCGTGAATCGACCGCGGCAGCTTAAAGTGAAGACTTAAAAAATTAAAAAAAACACAAAAGTTTTTTATTGTTTGTTTGCTTATTTGCTTTGGTTATAACCCTAAAAGGGCTTCTATTTCAGAGCTCTAGGACCTACCTTAGACGCCTTACTAAGAGGAGTAATATAGATTACTCAGAGGCTGCAGCTGAGGCTGCAGCCGAGCTAGAGGATGATGATTCAGATTGAGGCACTTGGCAGATAGACTTGTTTTTTTATTTTGTTTACAAAGTTACAAACATATGTTTCATAACTTCATAATTATAACTTTCAT
>MU227385.1:81872-105551 GCA_018584345.1 Thuja plicata | reverse complement strand
ATGTTAGGCTTTAGCTTCTATTTGATGATGTTATAGTGTGCTTATTAAGTCATATTCAATAAATGGTGCATGAAATAAGTTTTAAATCATTAAAATCTCTAAATTTCAAGGGTTTTTTCACTTTGCCGATTCGTAGCCGATTCACTGGCGATTCACCGCCAATTCGCGATTCGATTCGGCCTTGCCGATTCCGAGCTGATTCCGATTCTCGTTACTTTGGTTTGAAGGCCTCATATTATGGCGAATTAGGGTTAGGAATAAAAAGTAATTAAAAACATTGTTTTCTATTAATGTTTGGACCCACTTTTTAAAGTCTGGGTTGTGGGTCCGCCCGGGTGCGCTCAGGTCCGCGCTGGGTGTGCCCAGGTGCATGCCCAACACTGTGGATTCGCACGAGTTGCAGGTGTGCGAACCCACTGTGATAGGCACACACGTTGTGTGTACCCAGCATGCACCCGAACCGGATGCGTCTCTAAACCCGATTCGAGCCTTCTGGGTGCGAACCCAGTAACTTAGACTGAAACACATTACCGATGTCCATGAACCTATTCAACCATTTTAGGTTTTGAAGGGAAGAAGTTGAGAGTTATAGCTTTATAATGCTCCATGAATAGGAACAAGGAACACAATACTATTAGAAATATAACCCATCGCCGATTTCCATGAACCTATTCAACCATTTAAGGTTTTGAAGGGAAGAAGTTAAGAGTTATTGCTTTATAATGCTCCATGAATAGAAACAAGGAACACAGTACTATTAGAGATATAACCCTAATCTAGGAATAAGATGAGATAAGCATGTCTTGAAACCTACAACCAAATTAGATAATAATATAATATTAATACATGTAATGCATCCATTTTTAGGGTTAAGAGAGAAATGCACTTGTAGCACATAATTCTCATGGGCTCAACCATAATGAAGGTTGAGATAGGAAGGACATGATGGGGTGCTCATATTATCCCCAACCCTAGTCCCAAGAGTAGAAACTCTACCCCCTTGGCCTCATGTGATCTTAACCATGCTCGTGAGGTGGCGTACCTAGCAGAGCCTGTACACCGTTCCTCTCCATTAAGCTATCCTTTTCTCCTCTTATGATTGAGGATCTCTTTCTTAGTTACCTCAATAACTAACTCATATAGGATCAAAGAGAAGATTGCAATAGGGTGCCCTTAACTCGACCCTGGCCCAAGAGCGGAATCTCTATTCCCCTTGGCCTCATGCAGTCCTTAACCAATCTCATGAAGTGATGTACTTAGTGAGGCCTCATCGTCCCCCCTGCTTGCACTTCCTTTCCCCAATATGGTTGATAATTGTAGGTGTATGATATTATCAATTGTATAGATATAAATATACATTTATTTGCATATGATTATTATAGGCATATAGATATGTTAGATATAAAGTCTGCAATATTTATTGACATTCACATTATTCAAATATGCACAAGGTGTAACATTATTCCTTCAAACCACGATGACTAAAGATGTTATTACAACTTGATCGGTTGTAGATGATACTGCTATTTGATGCTTATCTTCTTCCTATTTGATTATCTCTATTGTGCATGTGTTTTTCTTTTGTTGTTGATCAATGCCCTCCTTGAATGCTGGGCAATGTCCTTTATACTCCTCAATTGGGGTTGAAGAGTTAAGATCTTTCTCAAGGTTGTGACCCTTAGAATGAGAAGTGTCCCTCTACTGCTAACTATATGTCCTTTCTATAATAACCCCTCAGGTTATCCAATTCAATAACTTGTAAATGTTTGTGTTTTTGCTTGGTTTTGTGATGTTTTTCAATTTTAATGAATAAAATGAAGAAGTTGCCAGGCAAGAATAATATATAGAATTTGCAATTTAAATACAATGACTGGCAAAACAATGGCTGCAATTTATTAGATGTTCAATACATGATCAAATATGCTTTCCAACATCAATGTTCATGCCCAGAAGTAATATAGAAGACTTGGGCAAAATCTAGAAACGATTTTCAACACTCAGAAATTCTGAGAGAGCAGCAAATGATCCAACAATTTCCTATGCCTAGGCTACTGGGTGAGCACATGGTACTGCTGGAGTAAATTCAGCCTAATATTAAATGCCAAATAAGCTCCTGTATGTAGCTACCTAGCAAAGAAAACCCTTCCTTAGAAATCTGGTTGAGACGCTGGTCTGTAGCTGCAATTTGATGCTTGAAATCTGGTATAAATGGCAGCCAATGATGAATATTTGGGTCTGCAATTAATGAACCTTCAAAAACCTTCAAACCCTTGATGTATTTCTCCAATTGAAGCACAAATAGAACTCCTGTATGAAGTCCTCCAAAGCAATAATTCGGTTGATCTCTCACAACCTCAAAACTGCAAAAAAACAATGAAGATTGAACAATCTCCAATGCTCTGGTACAACTGAAACCCTTGTTTCAATTGCACAAACTCCAAAGACACCAACTTTGCAAAGACAGATGAACATCAATAATGAAGTTGATTTGTTTTTTGATGTGCTTTTATAACCCCAATCTCCTCAATAGCATTTAAATCCACTTTCAAATCCACTTTAGGTTTTTACTAAAACTTTATAATAAGTCTTCAAACTTGGGCGCTCATATTCATGGGTTATAAATGCACTTTAATATCATTTAAAATAATATAACTTGTGTGCACATTGACTTTATAAAATACTTTAATAATTTGGCCTCCAAAATATAATCCATTAATTGCACTTTAAGTCACTTAAATGAAGGGTCATGGTCCCATTGAATATAAAGTGACTTTTTAACTTTAAAAATAATTATTAATAATCACTTTATTAATAATTAAAATAATATAATTCCACAAATAATCATTATTTCTCAATTTCGTCTGAACCTGGGAGTAACCATTGTGACCACTGTGCACCCAACTACCTTACTAAATATAGAAAGGAACCCTCTCTATCAACCACTGACTTACTATAAACAGTAAATCCCTCATTATTTGATCAAATCAACTGTGCATTGCAATCATAGTTTGTTCAAGTGTCGTGCTATTAATAGTAACCCTGACTTTCCTGAAATAGTCACTTACTATAAATAGTAAGTGAGCCAATCTGAGTCCAACAAAGGCCAAACTTCAACATATGTTGAGCTTTTACGGAGAATACACATTGATCTCTGTCAAAAGGGGACCCTCTATCCAACTATCTTAGCCTACGAGGGCCAGTGATAGGCTAATCCAACAAACTCTGATGCTCGCAAAAATGGGGAGATTACACTTTCATGACTAAACTGCTCCTTCATTTCATTATTGTTTGTTCTTAACTAACCTTAATTCCATCTTTAAAGGAGATCAATGCCATTAAGGGAAGAGGATCGATCCCTTCAAGCAAATACTATTGAACATATAGTAAGTAGTATTATATCCGGCCAGCAATATCCTCAGCTTACTGAAGATGAGCGATTGTAGCAAGTTTTACAATTAATGAAATTGTGAAATCTCATGTGTGTAAGACAATTTCATACTACAGGGTTGCTACTCATCTGATGTTGAATCGGGGGCATGACACGATTGTTGTCGAATGATTAATAATTGTATGAATGTTTCATTGACTGAATGAATTCTTTAGACTGTATAATTTGAGGTATTGGTGAGAGATGAAAAAGAGATTGTTGATTAGAAGATTGATGAGTGATGATGCAATGGGTGTTTGATATATTGGTGAATTGAATGAATGTTGATTTGATAGAGTGGTTTCTTGATTGATTGTTTGCTTGATTCATAATCGATGATTGCCTTTGTGGATTCATGAGTGATGATTAGTGATCCTTAAATCATTGGAAAGATCTCTTTTATACTTCATTGGTGAAAGAGTCGCCACCCTTCGTCACTGCCCTTTGAGAGTAATAAATTATCTCCCAAATTGATATCTCTTGGATGTCTTCCTCAAATGAACCCTTCTCCCATTAATATCTTCCAATGTGAGGGAGAGTTGCACCTCTTCATCATATCTGCCCCTTTTGCAATGGTCATACGCTTTCACAATTACCACCCTCTAAAAGAGTCACAACCCTCGTCATTTCTACCCTTTGTGAGAGTCGTAACCTTTCATAATTATAACCCTTTGAAAGAGTTACAACCCTATCTTCTTCCCATTCCTTTCTTCTTCCATTAATGCTTCCTTAATTCCTTTTGTTTCCCTTGTTTCTTCCTCCCTCCATGTCCCCTTTCAAATGAGCTCTTCTTCCTTTTATGTCTTATGTTGAGGGAATCACAACTCTTCGTTGCATATCTCTTGACCTTAATTAACTTGTATTTATATTATATTATATTTTATTGTTTTTTTATTTATTTATTTTTATATTTTAATTTTATTATTATTTATTATTATTAAATCCTATTTCAGAAAGGGGACATTACATTGAGAGTAGCAAAGATTTAGGGAATGTGAGAAGAATAGTCCTAGGGCATAGGACATTGCTATCTTGGTAAGAACCCCTTGAAAGCCTTGGTATAGTCCAAAAACCATTATAAACACACATTTTTCTTAAGATGTCATCAATCAACAATAGGACCTCACATTGAGGATTATTGTTGATTTCCAAGATGAACCACAAGGTATGCTGGAATGAATGTTGTAATGATCCTAACTTGGTCAGGACTAAAATGTCTACAAGATTTTTTTTGTCTTTTGGACACCAATACTCAAATTGTCTTAATACTTGATTCTATGCTGAGATTTATGTTGCCGTTCAAAACGCTCACCCGAGTTAAACTCCCCAAGAATAATACCCGAACACTATTCTGAGAACAAGCCCAAATGTTGGCTTCTATGCACCGAGTTTTTAAATATCACAAAATAATATGGTCTTCCTGTTTTACTTTACAGATTTCATGAAACATGGAAATATACACAACACCAATGGACGACATACATTCATAAAATCGCTTCATCATAAGAAGTGTCCATTACAATTATAAATCAATATCTTTTCTTGCAAAACAGTCTAAGGTAAAAACCGAGGCTACCTGGACAATATCCTTGCTTGTCGCGGGAGTTGTGGGAGTTGTGAAGGAGTTGGTGTGATGGCCTCTACTTCCACTGGTCTCTACGCAAGGTTGCAGATCTGCAGCACAACCCGACGGCTTACCCATGGCACCCCGCGGGGGTATCTCTCCCCGGTTTCTCTACAGCGTGAACACGCATCCAGCTGCAATCACGCTATGATTACGTTATCTCCTACGCACAGCCTTAGCAACCACTATCTATTCGTGTGGCTAGAGTAGTAATACAGCCCGCGTCAACATACATTCCCAAGCTCCACTTGCTAAGCTGACTTCAAACACGGCTGAAAAGGACGTTTTCAGACCAGAGCTCTTTCGCGGCTGAGGATGAAAGTGGTGCCGGTCTCCACACTTCAATGTCGTAATCCTGAGGACACTTGTGGCTATGTCCGGAAACTTGCCTTCGAAATTCTACCTCTTTCGTTGAGTATTTCACACAATCCGTGGATACTATGATTTCCTCTTGTGCCGTAAAGTATGAACAATGTTCAAAACTGAACTATAAGTAAATCGTATCCTAGATGTATTGAACCAGAATTGCTTATTTCTTCTTACCACTGTTTTTAAGCTCGACAATGAAATCTGGGTGATTCCACCTCTAAGAGAGAATGTTTGGGCTACGTCCAACTTCTCCTTTTCCTCAAGGGGCTACGTCCTCAAGAAATAGACCAGTCACAAATTGCAACCAGATTCATTTTCCTTTTTGTTTTATCAAATCTCATGGTGCCTTTCCCAAGGAAGATCTCTTTCTTTTATAACCTCGAAGTGAAGGAAAGCAACGCTTTTGAAGAGATGTGGGATAAAAGGTTTCGTAAAGTGACTTTAAGTCACTTAAGTCACTTTTATAATATAAAGTACATAAAGTGACTTTATAATTCTTTATTATAAAGTAAAGTGACTTTTCTTTTATGAAGTGAACCCAGTAATAAAAGGTCACCCACTGAAGCCTGTGACTTGCTGACATTCTCTGACAAAGCCATTAGCCTACCCGGATGGGGGAGATAGACTAATCTGGCACCCTATTGGCCTACTGCGGGATTGGGGACATTACAAATGTAAAGTCTTGAAAGCCTTAGTATTGATGATGGACCACATAGAGAGTTCAATTTTTTGAGTCTTGTGAGGCGAGAGAATCTCAAAAATAATGTATCATAATACTTGACCAATTACCTTGAATAATATAATACACGCAAGCACATAAAATGAACTAAATTAGATCAACAAAACATGTAAAATTAGAACTCTGAGTAAGTAGGCAAGGACAGCTCAGGAGTGATCTGGACACCCTGGGAATGACAGGAAACTAAAGAATCCTTAACATATGATCAATTCATATCCGGCCCAAATAGTCAACATGTTCAGAGAAAGATGAACAAATTATCATAAGAACAAGATGCTCGAACCCATTGCATATAGAACAAAATAAGGGACTCGTACTGTTCCAAGAAAGCCTCTATCCTGCTTTTTTTGAGATCTTTTGTGTTTGGAATTTATATTTAGTCCACTTGCTCTTATTTTACAAAAATACACGCCTTGGGTCATGTTTAAGCATTAAAGTCTGAAATCTGCAATTGTCACATGCATGTACAGCTTAGTAGAGTAGTTAAGCAAATTGTATAAGCAAGTTTGAAATCAAAGAAAGCATAGAAGAGCAGTGTAGTAACAATGTGAATCTTCCATGGTGTTCTTGGAAGCTTGATTGAAGCAATTTGGCTTGTCACTCTTGCATGATCATAATAATGAGGACGTACAACCCATCTTCTAAATTTTTCCCACGATGAGTTTCTATATGGTGAATTCTTGTGTTAATTTCTCCTTCCGTGTGTGTTCAGTTCATTACTTACTGTTCGGCACTTAAGCATCAAAATCTTAAACCAAGATTCTATTTCTTAGACATAGTTCTCAAAAACAGTTTAAATAATTACTAATATTGAGCTCATACATGCAAAGATCCATGTTGCTGAGCTGTAATGGAATCCAAGCTAATTATGGATCATAACCAAAAATCTGCATAAGGGACGGATTTTGGAGACATGGGGACCAAGGGCATAAAGTTGGGGACAGTGGTAAAGCGGCAGTGTGGGGTGGTGCTGATATACAAATTGAGGTGAATTGAAATCTTCAAGGCAAAATCTGCAATATTAAATCTCTATTAGTGACCCGTGAAAGGAAATCTAGTTTCACAAAGTTAAAGGTTGTAATCAGTATGTATGGCATGTGCCATCTAGCAAGCAACCCAGCTGCATGCCCGGCGAAGGTTGCAAAGGTGGTGGTTCTGTGGGGGGATGTTTCCCCCAAGTCCCCAAGTCTTAGAAATGTCCCTATAAAAGGGATGCGATGTTTCTTGGGGTGGGACACATCCCCATTTGAATTTTGGCTATTATGCATTTTCAAAATACATAATATCCAAAACTCAAACGTTCCCTCAGTTTCATAGTCACAATGAATAAACCATTTCATATTTTAGCAAAATAGGTACACAACATTTCTGTACAACCACTTTTTTATTTCATTTCAACTAAATCATACAGAGGTCGTTATTCTTCTTATGAAATTTGTTATCCTTTACTTTTATTTAGCCTATGCAAAATGACTCATGGGTTGAGATAATAATTGTCAGCATGAATGTCTTCAGTGTCAGCAATATTAAAAAATGATGTCAATGAAGCAAGTTTATAGATATTTAAGTGCCATCCTCTAAGCAAATGACTGCACTAAGAATAACTCGATCCCAAATTAGGGACACATTCCATTTGTCAGCTAGAATTTAGGTCATAGCTGACAGAATAATCCCTTTACAGTAAAATATTAGCTCAGGCTCCACATCAACTGCAATTACACTTGAAGTTAGATGAAATGGCTTTAATCCAAAGTCTGTTTTAGTTATCAATATAATGCATGCCAGATGAGAATCTAGAGGTTATCGTGACAACAGGATTAAAAAAACATTTGAAACACAAATGAAAATTTGGAAAAGGAATCTCATGCAATCATTCTGATAAATAATAAGCTACATACCTTTTTCCGAACAGACATTTTATCATTAATAGGAAGGATATTCTCATTATCCTGGGTTTTGTTTCCTTTCCTTCTCTCAGTTACAGATCTTTTAAATTCCTGATCAGTGTCTCCAGATGTAGGGACATCGTAGTTTGAAGATTTGCTAGGCATTGTGTTTGCCCGAAACAATCCTCTGTCTGTAACCAAACATAATGAAAATTAGGTTTCTAATTACAAAAGCAGTAGAGATCATTGATATAGAGTTAATAATTAAGAGGTATTCTCAAATATAAATGATAAAAGAAAAGAAAAAGGGATTATTAAAGATTAATCAAGACTCGGATAAAAATTAAAGTGATTTTAGGAGCTCTACTACTAAATCACTAAAGCTAAGACATCCTAACATCCAAGTTAAGCAATGGCTTCGCAAAAAGAGAAACTGCCAACATTATAAACACTGATCTAGGTTGAGATATATACTTAATTTGTATTGTTAAATTGTCTTTGCCAAATGGACTGAAAGATGCAAGGAACGGTTTCTTTTTAGTATGATTTCCTGAGAAGATTACACTTTGGTAGGAGAGAATAGCAAATATCCAAATCCCGGCCTACATAGATAAATCTTTAGCTAACAGAAACTTAAATAGATATCATTCAGGACACAATAGTTTAAACACGCAAATATTAACAAAAAGAAATCATGCAAAAAGAAGCAAACCCCAACTTGCAGCAACTTGAAAGTTACAAAAGAAACAAAGAAATTATGATAATGGCCACAGGTTATCAAAATAGCTCACAACTGATCTTGCAAGTACAACCAGTGGAAATAACATACAAGAACTAAAAGAAAACAAATTGAAAGAAATGGAATTGGAATGCTAGGTACACCGTACAACAAGAATAAAAGGCTTTCAACAGGAACAAGAAAGCAAAAACATTATTTGATACAGAATGCAAGAAAACAAAATGGAAGAGAATGTATTTTGGAAAAGAAATCACTCAACACTTAATTAAGGTAGTGTGTATGTAATTTCCAAAATGAATTTAGTGAAATATTGTATTAAATGGCTCTTTCTACCATGGTGTGAGAAGAAATCATGCTATTTTTCTGAAAATCATAGTAATGCGATGTGAGAATTCATTGTGCCATCCATGTTAACTATACAGACTAGTATGCTGCAATTTTCAAGATGTGTCTTTGGTACACCAGACTGACAGAAAGCTTCAAAAAAAGTGCTGCAGCTTTCACAATCAGAAAATTAGTGACTGTACAAGAACTCTACACTGGAACTTGCAGATTAACAATTTATACTTTGAGAGCACCAAAAAGATGTTCTAGTTGTATAGGAAAGTTTGATTTCTGAGTCCTGCACTTGAGAGGCTGCTCGTCCCTAAACAGCTTTCAATGACTCGATATTTATCTGGACTTAGTATAGAATTTTTCAAATTAACTTGGCCAAAACATTTCATCTCTAAAGAACTTTGTACTTCTGCAATCAGACGTTCATGTTGCTGCATTGCACCAAACAGGACTATCCATTTCTATTTCCCTATACCTAAACAAATAGATCTTTCTATCTCTCAGGATATAATAGTTTGGCCATTACAAACAAAAAAAATTGAGCGATACTCTACCTTACCTTGAGAAATTTCAACTGCCACCTGAAACCAATGACTAGTAATTGCTGAGAATGGTTGTTTCCGTTATTTCCTTTCATCTATGTTTTCTTGGTACTGAGCATATACCAGGTCCCTCATTACCACTCTAAAAATGTCTTCTCCTACAAAGTTGTTGACTGGGATCTTACTCTTCAATAATATGTATACTATTATACCTTCTACTGTAATTAGTCCTAATTATACAACTCCTTTAATAATAAATAAATACTTTTCAATAATACAACTCCTTAGTTGGGTCAACCAATCAACAGATCTACCTTGACTCCTGGCGCAGATACCTATGCTCTTGCCTGTACAACTGGTGCACAGCGGGTGGCAGGTGAACCCCTCCTTGTGCAGTGGGCTGCCATGATAGGTCCCCACCGCCACGGTCATAAGTACTCATAAGGGGTTGTATGGCACTCTGAACCATCTCTCTAATAAAGGCATGCCTGGCTACGGCGTAGCATGAAAGCGCCGTCTACTGTTGATGCTTCTCCTCGCATCAACCATGACCATTTATAATAGTTGAAGTTCTAAACAAAGGCCGACACAACTATAATCCCCACCCATCCTAATCTATAATCGGAACTATAGTTTCCCACCCAACCCGAATCATAGGGTCCCCTAGTGAAGACCAGGTTTTGTTGAATCAATTAAACTTTCCCAGCATTATGAGTATTTATAAATTTCCCCATTTAAATGCGTAGACCCCCAAATTTTGTCCCTAAGTTAGATCAAGTTATACCTACATTATGGAATAGCATGGCCTATAATGGTTGAATTCATTTGAAAGTGGTTGTTCTAAATGAGTACTTGAATAAAGCTATGCAATGATATGAATAATGCAATGTAACAATATATAGAGGTTTAATTTTTTTTTTCTGATGTTGAGTTTCTATCATCTGATGTAAAATTGCTATTATCTGATTTACAATGGCTATTATGACCATTATGCCTGTCCATGCATCATTAAGAATATATATTCTACATTTCCTGCTGTAACTTGTATGCGATGATCAGATATAAAGAGATGTTTGTGACTAGCGCAAAATTATGGCTACAATAAAATAGATATGTTTCTATCTCATTGTGTTATTCTTGTATGTTTGCTATATTGTTATGTGTTTTCAAATAAGATCAATGTGTAAGTTTCTACATAGAAGGCTTCAACCCTCTACATTTTTGGCACCATTGTCTAGTGTTCTAAACCTCAAGACTAGACAATTGTGAACTCGGGATAGACAGTATAATTAGAATGGCAATTCTAGGAAATTATTGGGAAGAAAATATGATACAAACAAGTCTACAGGAAAGAAGAGGAAGAGGTTCGCAAATGACTTGCACATGAATGGACATTTCTTACAAATCCTCTTGTCGATGTGGTAGGAAACTTAACACAAATGAGTATGTCAACCGAATGTTTGTTAGTTTACCATTTTTCACTGCCTATTACTAAATAGAAGTGAAATGAAGTCATCAGGAGCATGAACCTAAGTTTGAGAGGTGTGCAACATGCAATGTGCTATGAGAAACATGAAAGATGAGAAGAACCAGATATACAGAGAGGGGGGGTATTGGTGGAATTGAAAACAAAGTTTTGCACATACAAGACAAGGTGAGAACTAGTAGTGGAGAGGAATCTGCAAAGAGCACCCCAAAGGTCTTGTAGGATTGTGGAAAGTGGTAAGAGACTCAAGTTAGTACCGTATCGTAAACTTCAAAAGAGCACCCCAAAGGATCACTTAGAATGAAACTTAAAGAAGGAATTCTGAAAAACTAGAATTACTACTGTATCGTAAACAAATCATAAGCAATACTTGTAGCAACATTTAAGAGCATAAACTATAGCGTTCAGACTTCAACTTGCAAACTTGGCATGCCATATTTTGACTCATACTCAAACTTGGTGCCAAAACAAAATGAAGACTTGATAAATTTTAAAATAGTGAATTTCAAGTAAAAAAATTATTATATTCCATTTCATATTAAGATAACTTCAAACACACAGAAAACCTATTTTGTTAGGTCTACCATACATGTATAGAAAACGAAATAAGTGCTAAGTGCCAAAAACTTCAAATTTGAACTATAATATGAAAGAGAATTCAATTTTATATGCTTAAAATGTTTCCTCTACACAAACAATGGATTTAAAAATTCATGTAAATGGAAGCAGCAAAAAATAAATAGAAAAATCAAACAAAGGTTGAGAGGAGTCACCCCTCCCAATTAAATACACGCCGCTAGACCCTTTGCCTCTTTGTCTACATCAAAGAAGCACTTGCAACCATTCAATCCAAAGAAGAGGTAGAAGCTACATCTTGGACAACATGTTTGTTTGTCTCAAGTCGCATAGACTAACAACTCAAACCTGTTATGTCCCCTTATGCAATTTCTTAGAGATTGTTTGAATTTCTTAAAATTCAAGTGACTTCTTTTTACCCAATCCTTTATTTGTTATTAATTCAATATGACTTGCAAACATGTATAGTAACAATATCTTAAGGGAGAGGTATATTAGTTTAAATATCAACCTTCGCGATGTTATGGTAGAGTTATATTGCCAAACTCAAATTCTGATATGCTCCTTGATATTGATATGTATTATAATGGAGATTGCCTTGGATCATCAAAGATGACTTTATATTCCAAACACTTTTGCAAGATAAATGCTGATAAAACAAGATCGATCTAAATATACAAAGGGGGATGTATGTCTAATAGCAATCTGTATATGATAAAAGATCTTTTCGTTAATTGCTGATGTATATACGTATCGATCTGATAAATATTGTATTAATCTCAATATCGATTACTAGATGAATATTATCACTGTAATAAATGGATCAGATATAATGTTTATATCGATCTGGAATTGATATGCTCATCGCTGCTTCTTGATCCTTGTCAATCTAACTTCTGCTTTTAATCACAAGGTATTTAATATGATGTTGACTTTTGCTATTTCTGATATTTAAATCTTCTTGCTTACACAATAATTTCTGGCATAACTGTGATCTTTAATGGATTGACTGAATGCTGTTTCAGATTTCTGATATTGTATTTGTGAATTTGCAATGGATGGAGCTGTCCCTCATTAGTAAAATTAATTTCTGCCACTCAACTTGAGCACTCAGACTTGAATTATAATAAAGTATAAAAGCTTCACATATCTTTCTTTCCATCTCTGATCCACTTCCTTTTATATATTCTCATCTTCTTAGAGATATCCCTTTTCAAATAGACACAACTATTAAAGCAAGTCATATCTCTTCCTTAATCGCATCCTTTAGAGAATAAATATTAATCATAAACAAAATGCAGCTTTCTTGAGAATATTTAGTGAATACACTAAATCGCACTTCTTTAAATATTAATCCATTAGATATCAATCATTGCTCCTTTATTGTACATATGAACCGCTGCTTTACAGAATACTATCAGATCCGGGTGGCCTAAATTAATGTGTGATTATACATGAACAGGTTGCACATATTTTATGTAATTGTCATTCTCCTTGATCGCTACCAGAAGACATTCAAATAAATCACCACACCTGTCAATTAGATCTGTCAAAATAGATTCCACCCATGTCTCTATTCTTCACATCTCTCAAGATATACTCTATGCATCTTATTCCATCCTTAGCAAGCGATTTCCTTCTTGCATGCACCACACATAGGTGAGACACTTACTGTTCTTATTTGGATTAGATGGGGATATTACATAACCCCATTGCTACAAAGTCTACCCCATGATAAGCCAAATCGACCAATGTACGGCCTTCCTATATAAAAATGGGGTCATCAAATGTGAGATCATACTCAATTCTACAAGGGTTAATTCTTCATCTATGAATCAAATCCTATTGCAGTGGAGAAGCAAGTTGAAATGCACAAATACAAGGTCATTTAACCTTTCCATTGACAGCCTATTTTGCTTTTTGAAGTGTATGTGCTCAAATATACCCCAATTGCATTCACAACCATAACTGCTGTGTGGTTCACTCAACTCTTGTATGGCAATTATTTTAAGTTTGAGCACCTCAGCAGCGAAAAATTTTCCACCATGCATTTACAATAATAAAGTTAAAATGTAAAACATTTGCAAGTGCTGAAAATTCATCATATAATAGCAAAGAAGCTATATATTTAAATGTCACTAATCAAGGGGTTCACCACTTAGTGTGTTGGTTAAGTGGTTGTATTGTTGTTGTTCCCACCCAAGTTCAAACCTCTGCTAGGCTATTGTGATCGCGGGCTTGTGCCTTCGCTGATCCAATGTGCTCGCGGGTTCAGGCCTCAGCTTTGTAATAAGGGGATGAGGTCCCCCATTTGTGGCCTCACTGGTTCATAGCTCTAGGTCAAAAGTGTTTCACGTGGACCCAGAGGGCGTGTTGTGCCAACGTCGTCACGTTAGAAGTTTACCAGGCACTTAATTTAAAACAAAAATGTCACTAATCAAAAACTATATATATATAAATGTCAAATTAATGTTTCAAAAAATACCTAGAAGTTTCCCTTGTTGACTTGCGTAAGTCTTAGGAAAAGCAATCTCCTAGTGCTCATGTAATGGCCTAGCTTTTACACTAGGACAATAATAGGACCAACAAATTTTTTGCACCACAAATGTGGAAATACATAACTGCACAATAAACCAACATGCACAAGGTGTAATATGCAACCCATGATGACACACTTGTCATGCACACCAAGGCACATGCAGTAGAGTTAACTCAACCATGGGACAAGATGACAAGGTTGATGGAAAACAAGGCATGGAAGAAAGATAGGATTCCCAAAACCACTAGGACACCCTCCTAACATTTATACTAAACCAAGCTACAAATTCTACTAAGCCACAACAAACAGAAAAGCTAAAAAAACTTTTGGTTTGGAAGAGAAACTACTTATGGATCAACCTTCGAACCCAAAAAGCAGCTTGCACAAAGTAAATAATTCGCGTTCAAACTCCATAAAACAAGTGCAAGTTGCATATGGATCAAGTTTGAACTTTGGAAAACATTTGTTGTGTGCACTCCTACAAAGTGTGAAGGCACCAAAAACGGAGTTCACACAAGCTTGGACTATAGGAAACATTTGCATTCCGCACAATCAAAAGTTTAGAAACAAGACAAACATTCTAGGCCTCAAGGTATCACTTGTAATTGCAACTTGCAAATGTAATCAACTCCGAACCTTGACCCATGGAGAACTTGCACTTCGGAGACTGAATGCGACATGCAACATGCAACTTGCAATTATGCAACAAGACTTCGAACTCTTGACCTCCTAAGCAATTGGGCTATGAAAGTCAACTACAACATGCAACCTTGAACTAGCAAACCCAACTTGTGATTTTGGACTCTACATGCAACACTACAAAAACAGTCTAAAATACACCAAGGCGCAAAAACCAATCTCTATCTCTCCACTCAACAAGGCATAACTTCCTCAAATTACAAGCTATCACAAAAAGGTTAGAAGAAAATGTTCAAGGGATTGTAAACACCAATTTGGCCACATAAGAGCCACCCGAAGAGCACGGATCCTAACAAATGAGGCAAAAAGCCACACCTAGCTCCTTAACCTAGGGAAACAAACTACAAAGAAACGTATGAGAAAATAGAAACAAAATGCCATGAGAGAAGGCAAAAACAACAATAGAACATAAAACCGTTATGATAATACAATATAATTCATGCATAAACATTTATAAACTTAATTATAATATGCATAAAAGGGGATAGCAATGTCCCAATGTGATCATTTTTGCAATTAAAACAAACATTCCAACATGACAAACTCCAGCCAAAACAAGGATCCAAAATCTTTAAATGAAATCATAATGCAATATCAAGTTAGAGGCTACTTCCAAACATAGAAGAATCCTATTTATAAAATACAGCACAAAAAAGACTAAGGCCCTAAAAGGTTGTTTTAAGTTTTTTGATTGATTTTTTAAGTTAGGGTTCTTAGGCATTTAGTATAAAGTAGTAAACTAGGGTTAAAATCCTAAATTTAAAGTTCATACCTTAAAACCCTAAGTCCCTAACAAAGCTCTAAGCTTATTTTAAAATTGTTGCATATTAATAATTATCAAATACTGAGTTTTTACCCTAACTATAAAAAATTTAATTAAGGGTTAGGGTTCAATTTTCTTAAAATTTACTAAACCTAACCTCGACCGTAAATTATGTTTCTTGGTTTAAGGTTATAATTAGAATTTTTTAACTTTTGTAAACTTATTTATAATTTGTGATTATTTTTCAATTTTACTAATTCTAGGTCCAACCCAAAACTATTTTTCAGTTTAGGGTTAGAAAAGGTTCTTTTTTAGGGTTTACAAGTCACCCTAATGGCTGTTTTTCTAGCATTGTTTTACTGATTTCAGCTGATAATGCCACATGGAAAGTATTTCGCATAGTCCCCTTGCAAACATGTACTTGTTTTTAGCAAATTAAAAATGTTATTTTTTGCGGAATTGAATGCAATAGAGGAATTCAAAGGTAAAGGCATGATGTTAGGGCTTGCAAAAACCACCACATTTATGTCACCTATGAAAGATTTGTTGTCTCTCAAGGCCTATAAGGAAATCAAGACTAAGAAAGCAAGGACAACTCTTGAATCATTGTCTAGTAAGGTAAGAGTCGGTTCTTTAAAAGAGGATGATACTAATGCAAATACCTCTACCACCTTCCACATCAAAAAAACAAAAACAGACGGAGGCATCATAAATACTTTATATGCACCTCATACCATAGGTGGAGTTTAACCATCTTTAAAAAGGAATGAGGTGGGGAAAAAAGTATTCAAGAACAAGAGAGAAGCTTTCTTAATTTTGGGTATTATTCTAGCATCCCATTCAACATTCTAGATCTCAATACTAGCAAGGGAACATTATTTCTATTGCAACTGTGAGTCCTAGCTTCAAAGCCCCCTAATATGACAGCTTGAGGAATGATATGTTGAGGATGTGAATGATGTCTTACGCAAGCATCACGAAGTGTGGGAAAAGATAGGCTGCATGAATTTATGAAATGGATAGCGGGATAGAAGAAAGTAATCTTTGATTAATTTCATTGTGGCAAAAAAGGTTGGCACAATTTGTCTTAGATACATGGATGCATCTTAGACATGGCACTTAATGTCCAAGCATTGGAATTCTTGAAAACAGTTATGTTGCCTAAAAAATTGAAGTTAACATAGACATGGCACTTAATGTCCAAGCTTTGGAATCCTTGAGCAACGTCACTTTCCCTGCAACAAGGAATGTGTCAAAAGAGCAATGAAACGATTGGAGCTTGTTAACATAGACAGTTCTGGACCTATCCAAACTTCACCATTTGAGGGAGCAAGGTATTATTTAATATTCCTTTATATTTTTCAAGAGAATGTCTTTTAATTTCTTGAAATAAGAAAAAGTCAGAAAAAATGAATGTTTTTAAATTATTTTAAGCTTTTGTGGAGAAAGAGGAGAAATCAGTTGAAAATTTTGAGGTGTGACAATGGTGGAGAACATGTTTCTAAAGCATTCAAAGCATATTATGGTCAAAAAGGCATCAAACTAGAGCATATTATGCCCTATACCCTGCAACTGAAAGGTTGCAAATAGGAAAAACAGGACACTTTACATTTTGCATGTGAAGGTATTTTGGTGCCCTGATATGCCCAAGTGCCAGATGAGAATTGAAAGAAGGTAGACAACAAAAGGAGATGCACCATGGTTGGATATGACCGTGATGCGGGTATCTACAGACTTTATGATCCAGAAACTCAGAGGCTGATAAGAAGTAGGGGTCTTAGATTTGATGAAAAATGCAGTGTGTAGAATACTTGAACGTCGAGAAGGCTGTCATGAAGCGGAATCTAATGTATGATCTAGAGTATTGATGGTTTTTCTTATGAAAGTAAATGAATTGATGTGGAAACTCGGTACTCCACACATTGAAACGAAAGAAAATGAGATCATACTCTGGTTATCTAGCAGGTTGAAGAGGCTGAAATGTTGATCATAGACCAAATTACATGAGAGGCCCAAAACAATTTAGAAAGCACCACAATACCCTTCAAAATTATACTTTACTAACAAGAAGTGATGTATTACCTATCACATGCCAAGAAGCACTCAACAATGATAGTGAAAGCGCATTGGCGAAATGCCATAGCTCAATAATTCTAGTCATTACTAGAAACAGGCTTGGGAACTCTAATTTGCCTCCTAGAAGTTGGGAGAAAAGAAATTTGTTGAAAAATGTGATTTTGAAGATGATATACAAGCAAGGTGGCTCAAGTAGTCAATACAAGGCATGACTGGTTGCAAAGGCATATACTCGAATTCAATGATCAGATTATAAAAGACATTTCACTAGTAATGCCTACGACTTCAATAAGTATGTTATAAGCATCAACCTGATGCGAAGATAGACTTTCAACTATTTTTCCTAGCTTCCAGACAAGGGGACAGAAATGCAGAGACGAGGAGACAAGGAATGAGGTTCCATGGATGGCAATAAAATTCCTAGATTTTGCAATAGCAGGGGGCTGCTACAACTCGTAGGTGACTAGTGGTGAAATAGTACCATGAGGGAAAAGCTAAAATGACCCCTAGTAGATATGTAACCTCTCAAGCAATGGAAGACCTCTTGTACACAGCGTGGATATGTAACCGCATGCCTATTGAAGAATGAACCAATGGCATTTAAGTAGCGGCTAGGTTAAAGGGACCCACTACAACCATAGCAAGAGTGAATCTTGTAGGGAAATTCAATTGTCTCTAATTATGGACCTGAAACTAGGTTATATATCCATAATTTATATAAAATATGATAAATATATGAGAACAGCCATAATTTGCACAAAGTGTATAAAAATAAATGGAGAAATAAAAACACCACTGATATATCATGGTAGCATCAGTTGGAATTGGATTGACTCAGCAAACCAAAAGTACAAAAATGATATTCGATTACTTGGTATTTAACCAAGAAAACCCAATAAAAAAGTGTTGCTTTCCATCTGGTGCAGCACAGCACAATTTTATTTTTAGATTTTGGAAACCAAAGTAGGTGTCAGCCCCTGGTGGGACCAAGTGGCAATACTCCTCACAGAGTTTGGGTGTAGCACCCAGTACATTCCCCATTATGAATCAGGAAAGCGTTGTGGGGAGAAGCCCCCCACTGCCAAGCCAAAATTAAGGCCTTAGATGCCACTATATTAGTTTTTGTATAGCAATGGGCAGAAGATGTCCTGACACCCTTGAGACATCAAAAAACCTGCATCACAGGGGAACTATCCTAGCAAACATCCCCCAAAACGTTTGCAGGATAAGGAAGTAGAGGGGATGTTCTTTCCTCATGCCCCCATTTCCAAAACTTAAACTTCTCCAAATGGGCATATATCCTAGGTTACATTGATATTTTCTTAATGGAGAATTAAAGGACAAAGTATATATGCACCAGCCAAAACGTGTGCTCGTAAAGTACTTGGCATATATAGATTGTGTATAGCTTCAAGCAGTCCTCCAGGGCTTTGATACCATGGTCAAATTTTGTTTTGCTTTGATAATACTCTGTTTTCCTCTGCAATTCTTATGTTTGTTTGCATTTTGACATTTGATTACTTACTGCAATGCATTATTATGGCCACAGATAGAGCTCTTAGTCCTCTTATGCAGTCACAATAACTTCCAGCATCTTTAGCAATTGAACATCTGTGCTTTTCTGACCATTTTCACCAATCTGACCAGCAACCATCTAAGACATACATCCTTGTAAATACACCCACAAACCTGGATTCAGTAGCCATTAGGATGCAAGTATCTATAGGCATTCCTAGGCACAGATAAAGGCATTGTAAAAAGAAACTATTAAATTAACAAATCAATACCTGACTGAAATGGAAAATTGATGCAATTGGACTGCTGCTGCACTTCGGCAAAAAACACATACAAAGCATTTTATTTGACTTTCAACATCGGTTACTTAATGAATTTTAAATTTCAGTCTAGAACAGCACAATGTGATACTGAAGAAAGAAGCAATTTAAAAAATCATGCAGAAAAGAAAATTTTCCTACAGGTAAAAGCTAAGAAAATATTATATTCCATAATATCACACATATTTAATAGAGGAGAAGATAAGTGACCTGAAGGCTCTTCATTCGGTCCAACAGAATCAGATTTTTTCTGCCCTTCAAAATTGTTCTCTTCTGAAGAAAGCTTCTGTCCCTCTGATATCCCCTCCTCAGATGACAATTGTTTTCCTTTAACAGAAGTTGTTAATACTCCACATGCCATTGATGTGGGAAGCTTCATGTGTAAAATATCAACTCTGTTGTCCACGTTTTCTTCATTTAAATACATGTTATTATGTTCAAAAGAAGAATGATGTCTTTCATCTTCATCAGCACCAGACAGCTGTGAACATACTATTGATGTTTCAATATCATTTTCAAAACCTTGTTTTCCATCTGAGCCAAGTTTAGACGATTCTAATGCAACAGTTTGGGTTTCAATCTCAGAATTTTCAGTATTAGGATGACCACAATCACTTTCCTCAACATTGCATCTTGTTTTCAATCCTTGATCAGGATTCTCTGACTCTGTGACTTTAGGAGTTCTGTGATCACTTGTACTTTCAGCATGATCAAGATGGGCAGTGGTAGATATAGCTCCATTACAACACAGTTTGTTGCTTTGCCCAGAACTACTTATTTGACTGATGACATTGCCACTAGAACATGTTTGATCAGCAACATCCGCAACCTCAACTCTGTCACTGGAGTCCATTTGTCCAGGATCGTCCAAGTATTCTCCTGAGAAAAACATCATTAAAATTTCCACATTATCCAGCCTGATTCCTGATATTAATAGACAAATAACACATGCCTTAAAAAAAAGATATACAGATATGACACTCCTAGATTTATTTTTCACGCCATACACCAAAGAAGAAATATTTCACATCCAACTAATGTAATACTCCATCAACTCTCTTTGAAAAATAATTTCTTCTGAAAACCAATGTCTACCCTAACGTGAGGACTAATTTTAGTTTCCTTTAACATACAAAAACAAAAAACCTGCAGAAAAGGATGCACAAAAATACAATTATGTTGCAATATTGACAAACTGAATATCAAAGCTTGAAGAAATAAACAACTACAAAGTTGTTTCTATGAAAAATTGTTGAAAGGAAGATTATCATTAAATAATAAACAGCAATGAAAGGAGAAAGCTTGGCTCACTATCCATTGCCTCACTCCTAAAGCCGTTAAGATTGACAAGACCAAATCCAAAGCTTGCATATGATGTGGGCATCAATCAGAGGTGTCATTTCTATACTACTCCAAGGAAAAGATATATCCTGTTAAACAAGGACATCTTAGTTGTCAGAAATGCTCAATGTACTATATGTTAATCACTTTGCAGATATTTCTCTTAGATAAGTACATTAATGTCAGTGACTGACCGAAGTAAGACGATGGAACTCAAGAATGCATAGTTTACAGTAAAAAGTTCTAGGAAGAGAACATCTTAGGAAAGCAAAATGAAAATAAAGAAACAAAAGCACCAAAACAAAATGAAGTAGTGCAACAACAACACAAGTGGTTAAGAAACCAATACAAATAGCCTTGTGGGGGAACAAAACCCACAAAGGGCAAGGGCTGATGAAAACAGGAAGGATGGGATACAAATTGCATCATATATCTCTATTAGGACTTGGAAAGGAGGAATTATTAGTGCCATCATCAATCACCATGGAAGGACCAATGCACTATCTTGTAATGCTCATCAGCCAAAGGCCAGAGAACCAGGCATGGTGATGCAGGTAGGACACAGAGCACTCCCTCTTAATCTCTCCTAGTCCTAACATCCCAGGCCACTGTAACTCCTGTAGTGGTGAAGAAACTCATAAAGAGTGTCTACCCCCTGCCCCAAGGAGCACTTAAGAAGGACATCAAAGCCCAAAATAAATGACATTATTTCTTGACTACACAAATGACACTATGCATGAAAAATCTTCATATATAAGCAATCCTGATTTAATTATTTCTTTACGAATTTCCTTGGTCATTTTAGAGCAAGACAAGCAATCTGTGTACCTTACGAGTCCAAGGTACCATGCAGGCGAATTGGAAATCAAAAAGTTGAAGTTCTCTTCTAAGCTTCTGTCATAGCTACATTTCTCAGTTTTTAATTCATACTGACACGTCAATAATCATGTGAGTTTAATTTAGAATTTGGTAATTCAATATATATTACCATTATGTCTCTTTTTTTAAAAGGGGGATTACATTAACAGCACCTGACAAAGTCAAAATACTTATCTAAATGATTGTTGTACTGGCTCCAACATGTAATGTCCTAAGTTCTTACTTGGTGGAGATTAAAGAAAGATTTAATACATGAGAACTGCTGCTAGTACTAGAATTATACATGAAATAGCACTGAATTAAAATGTAGATTATGATTGTATGAAGTTAATGTCACTGGAAATGGAACAATAACATTTACAGCAAAAAAGTAAACAAGATAAATACTGATAGGCTTATAGCACAAAGAAATCTTACCATGGAAATCGTAGTGTGGGGAAAACCAGATTTTATCGAGTTAATTAAATATCCCCTATCAATTTTATCCCAAATGCCCCTAATTTGATAACAACCAACTCACCGTATTGCTGTTCTGAGTTATAGTTTTTCTGTGTTTATTTTAAAGTTTTTTGGGGTTCAAACATTAAGGAAAGTATATTTTAGCATTAGAATAACAGAACATGAACAGCAAGCTACCAATATGGAAGAGAACTTATATAGGTTTGCAAGAAAGGACAGATCACAATAACTAGAAATTTCTTACCTTTTATCACAAGTAAAATTCTGAAAACAACAGCACCAATTACATTCACTAATAATGGAATATGCAGTAGCAGCACAATAAACTCCAATTGCATCCAAATAGCAGTCTAAACCCAGAGAATGCTTATTGATTTTGTCTACAACCTTTCACCATATCCATACAAAGAAGAAGATACCAGTTCACAATTCTTCCAATCTGTCTTTACTGATATGCTCCTCCACGTTCAGCTCCAAACAAAGATTCAATGATCAGCCAGCAACCTCCTTGAGACAGTACTTAATTTCCAAAGGGCATAAAGGCTCTAAAAGAAGACACAACCAGCAATGATAGAGATTTCTGCACCCTGGACCCGATATCATTAATGTTTGCAGAGTTAATTTCCTTGTTCCAGCAACAGATACTAATGAGAGGAAGATTGAGCCTTGCCAAGTTTTGCATCCTTGGCACAATTAGAAACACTTCACCAATCACCAAGAAACTGTTGAAGTTATATTGTTATATTTAATGGTCATCTTAGTTGTTTAGATAAATTAGTTAGTTTTGGTATCTTTCTTGTTTTGTTTCAGTTCATAATTATTTCTATTTCAGAAACATCGTCCTGTACAGCGATAACTTTAGTGGCGATTATTCGCCAATTGGTGAATGTCGCATGTCGGCGAGCGGGGAATTGGCGATTGTTTTACATATATTCGTTTCACCCTATCACCTGGCCATTATTAATATTCGGTCCAATGCCCGGGCCCATCGCCCCGCGCGATATTTAATTTTATACTTTTCTTACACATTATCGCCAATGGAATCTAATTTTTGGTCCCCATAAAATTTAAAAATTCGCCTATAATTTCTAGGCGGCCCCAAATGGACGGCCTATATTCGCCACTAGTTTTATAAATATATTTATAGGCGGCCCCAAATTCGCCCGGCATTTTGCGGACGCGTGTCTCAAACCGACCCCAAATCGCCAACTTTATTATTCATACTTCGTCTTGGGCAACCCGTAATCGCCTCGCAAATAACAAAAGACATGTTCAAATTACGCGGGCTTCGCCAAATTTGTATATCTTGACCTAATACCTCCCGCCGAATTCGCCAAATAAGGATAGTATAAAAACATTTGATG